>NJDD01001668.1:0-12807 GCA_002245505.1 Calephelis nemesis | reverse complement strand
CAGAAATTCTTTATTTAAATAGTATTTACAGTGCGTTTTTTTGAAACGTCATACATTTTTTAAAAGACTACTGGGTCGCAAACGCGGTCTTTCACGAAGAAGATCCAGCGAAATAAATTCAATGGCATTGTCTTCTTATCATATTTTAAACAATTGAATATATTTGATTAAATATGTTATATTAGGTTTGTATGAGGGGTGGCTATTCCAACGCATTTTTATTTTCAATATAATCAGTAATCTTATAGTAAGATTTCTGATACAAAATTTTGCTTTATACATTTCTTAAATGTATTAATAGGTAAACCTCTAATAGATTTGGGAAGCTTAATATAAAAGCGTATAAAAGTATAAAAGAATTGCTAATTCTATGGTGAAGTGATACATGCATAAGATTGTTTTTGTTCCTTATATTTGCAGAATAAATATCACATTTCCTCTTAAATAAATATCTGTTCTCTTGAACATACAATACATTTTCATAAATAAGGGAATCTCTAGGATAGTGCTTGACTAGTGTCCAACACAGAGTGCCATTAAATGACAATGATGAAACATAATACTTACTTACTTTTCTTTTTAACTTTTACTTTTTTTACTTTTTACTTTTTACGTACTTGACTGTAAACTTTCTGCCCAATGACGAATCTGTCCAGTAGAGTATCTATAGAATACAGAATCTGTCTAACAGAAAATCTGTTCAATGATTAATCTTTCCAATCCAAAATCTGTCCTATACAGAATAAGTGCCCCCCAACTGACATAGAGCGTAGTAAACAGTGGATATAACATGCCGGTCAGTAGCACGACGTAGGTCACGGAAAATATATATTAGCTTACTTAGCAATGCGTGAATTACGTTATTTTTATGCGTTTGGCACAATATTTGTTTAAAATCAGACTTTTTTCTTAGTTGCTCTTCAATATTTTTAACTAAATCAAGTCTTTGGGGGTTTGTTTCCAGATATAACTTCGTGTCTTCAAATATCATGTCAAAATACCCTACAATATGTTCTGCAGGGTAGGTCAGTTTTTTTTGGGTAAATTGTCTATATTCTCTGTGGCTTATCCATTTGTGAACTTCAGGGGGGTTACCATAAGCTCTTAAAACAGTATTATTTCAATAATACTAATTGTCATCGGAGAAAGACAACCTTATGATGTATATCATAAAGTTGCTTATAAAGACAGACATTTAGCAAGATGGAAATAATACTGTTAAAAGCGTTCATGGTAGGGCCCCTGTTCCCTTGCTTACAGTTAAATTATTTTTAGAATTAGTGCAGTTTAACCTATTTAATATTTTTTTTAATGACCCATCCGGCAGTGCAAGCACGAGACTGAATAGACAATCTTTCACGTCTTGCATCTAGGAAAACTGGATATTTTATGTACAAACGTTATTTGTTTGTTATTTGTTTCACTACACACCTTTGCTTTGTCTTTTTGTACACTGAATAGAGATTTATATTTTAGCACAGAATTTGCTTTATCTTTTTCGCAATTAGAAGATGTATGGTGAAATTTTATAAACCCTGTAGTCAATAAAGATTTGAAAGTAGATACAAGGTTATGGCAAATTGGGTTATTATTTCTATAATTGTACGCTTTTAACTTTCCAAAGAAATTTTCAATTGCGTCTGAATTAACATACCGTGGTCTAAAAAGTTTAATATTTTTTTCCTTTAACAACTGCCATAACCTTTGCATACTTTTAAGAGTATAATATCCAGTTTTTTAAGGAGGGCACAGATTTTTAACTTCCGTTTTTATCAATAAATTTAATGTGATCTGTTTTTTTAATAGCCGCCTGCCAGTTAATATGGTGCTTGCTATTAAGCGTCACCGCAGATCTTAGTTTGCTTTAACATTTTTTTAAGAACACTGCAGAGCCGTTAACCGAATCGAATAGATCGTCGAAGAAGGACACCACTTCGGCCGTATTCCTTAAGGTCTTGTTGACAGTTCTTCCATCGGCATAATGCGCTACAAAAGAGAACAACTGTTAAACTATGAAATTCATTGTTCCATTCTTATTCTATTTTGTATTTTATTGTTTTAAAAATAAGCTAATTTTCATCTCTGCCTGCTCTTTCCGAAAAAATATTAGTAAAATAAGTTGTACTGCAGAGTAAACAGTACTTGATAATGACATGTACTTGATAATGACATGATGACATTATTATTGATTTATAATCTCATAAAAATACGATTTAAAATGTGTTAACAATCTTTTAATCCATCAAGTACGGTATGCTGAAAATACATTTCTTTAACATTAATTATTACAGTGCCCTCATTGAATATAACAAATAAACCAGCCTATTACAGTAACTTTTAAAATTTCTTGTTACACTGTGTTGGTAGGAACAGATACGGCGGCATTTCGGTCAATCTATTTCAGTACCAACAAGATCACCGGTGGTAGTGTACTGTGCAGCGATTTTAGCGGGAAGGATCAACCGCAATAGCTATTCCTGCCGCCAAAATGACTCTGTCATGTTCCGATCCAGACGGTAGGATAGCAGATAGACTTACACAATATGCCTAACATCCCGGCTTCAGGACAATGACGTACCTGTAACGTCCATGGTGTCTACAGACCACGATTTGTCTCTTACTGCCAGGAGACTCGTATACTTGTTTCCTGACCTATTACATCAAAAAAACTCGACACGCTGCACCACACTTAAACCACCCAGAGACTGAACACACTAGTGGAATAATCTAACAACCCAGAATTGTCCCACCAGTGTAATTACTAGATTACCATCAGTGGGCAATAGGATCATTTCCTTTTTAGAAGTGAAATTTAAGGCTCCAGCTAAAGATTTGTTAAAAACTCGGACGCAATTTTTCACCTGAGAGATAAATTTACATATTTTTTTTATTAGTATTACTTATATTAAGTAAAAAGATTACAAAAGAATTAACACAATACATCACCTTTATTTTCTTTATTTTCGCAGGGACGACATGTTCGTCATTTAGTTTGTGCAATTACCTTGATTCAGTGTGAAGACAATCAGTCTTATAAACATCCACTATATCTGACCATGTACATATTTTATTATTTATTTTAATATTTTTCGTTAGAAAGTTATTTCGTTTGCCTTTAATTAAATGTGGAAGGTCGTAGACGACACTCATATCAAATCCATTAATATGTATGGTATCATCTGCAAAAAAATGAAAACAATTAATATTTACTATAGGAACAATCTAGCAAATGAATAGGTTCACCTGTATCTACCAATTAAAAATTGGTAATGTAACTAATTTAAATGATCAAACAAGATAACTGTTTTGCTGAGCATATCAGAAGAATAAAAATAACTACGTTAATAAAAAGCGACTTCAAAACTAAAACGGAAAAAAATATAAAGATTTAATATTAATTACATACTATCTATTATTTACATGAAGTTTGAAATCAACGCCAAGCCAATTTAATACTTATATTATAATTGTTAGTTTAAGGCTTGGCACCGACGTCAAACCTATCAGTAAATAAAAGATATAAATAATAGAAAGTATGTAGTTAATATTAAATCGTTATTATTTTTTTTATATTAGTCGCCTCTGTTATCTAGCGGTCCAGGTGTTGGATTTGACTGCATGAGGTCCCGGGTTCGAATCCCAGGTCGGGCAACAAAAAAAATGTAGTCTTTCGATTTTTCAAAAAAAAATGTTGCTCGGGATTGGACTTAAGTGCCCGGTTGGCTTGCCACCTATCACGTTGTCGGTCTTAGTGTCGTAAGTGCCCTGGTTGTGCCTCTGTCTACATCTTCGGGGATATAGATACTTTTTATTATTTTTTAGTTTTGGTTTCAGTTTTTTAGTTTGAAAGTCGGTTTCTATTATCGTAGTTATTTTTATTTAATACTTTTTACTTTATTGCTGATATGACTTAATTTTAAAAATAAGCATCGGGATAGGTAAAAGTAGATAAAAAATGCTCATGAAATAAAAAACGAATGCGCCTAACTGAATCAAATTTTTATATATTATTAAATAGGACCAATTCAAAACTACTCCGTGTCAAACAAATAAAAAGAATTAAGAAAATCGGTTTGGAAAAAAAATATACCGACCGAATTGAGAACTTCCTTGTTTTTTGAACTCGGTTACTAAAATAGTTGTTAATAACAAGTAAGTACTTCTCCGGTTCTCCTCTTGTAACTTTTAAGAGCTGATTGGAATGAGGCTCCTTGATCAGCTACGAGAGCTATTGGATTTAGTCCAGTTTCACCAGCAGCAGCTACAATATTATATAGAATTTGTTTTAATTTTATGCCGGGAGTGGAGCCCTCACAAAAATTAAATGTGATTGGCTGCTGACATTTATGCACCACACCCTTAATTATGAAAACTAAAGCATGGTCAGCAAACTGATTTACTTTTTCTGGAAATTCTACAAATCCACTAATTTCATCATCATGAGTATATGTCAATTCTGTATCCAGTGCCATTACGTCAAAAACTATTGAATAAAGTTTTTTTTCTTCTCTCCAATTAGTGACCTAGAACATTGTAATTATATATTTTGAAATTGTTACAGTAGCTAATTTAATATTATAGATAGAAAAATATTGCAGATTAACTGTATGTTACAGTGTGATTTATTTGTGACAAATTAATTATTAGTAAAATGTATGTTTAAATTGAACCATACACAATTTTATGCTTAAAAGGTTCACAGGCTTTATTAAAGTGCTCATTTAAGTTTTTAGTAAATCATTACATTTTACAACATGACGGGGGTACCGAAACTGTTTGTCAAGTTGTTTTAAGTAAAAAATTGCTACGAAATTTTATCAAAGTTGGTTTAGTAGTCTCAGAGTTACACAAAAAACATACACGTTTTTTTTTTAAATTCATAACTTGAACTGAAAAATAAAATAAATTTTATAGGAATTCTCTTCCAAAGATTAACAATAAATATCCTAGGAAAAATTACAAAAAATCTGCCTTGTAGGTAATTAAACCCAAGCCTCGTGGTTGGTTAGTTAGTTACCAACTCAACCAGTTAGATAGCGTTTAAACCATGCTAGTTCTTCGACCAATGAGTCTTATAATAATAGTCTATCTATTGTAAAAATTATATAAATTATATGTTGCATACCTCTTCTTTGATAGATTCAAAAATTTTGTTATTTATGCCAGAGTGTACTAGAAATCAAGAAATTAATTTTCTCAATGTTGTAACTGACGATAAAATTAATACATATTTTTAAAAAGCTGTAAGACTTCGGCCCATTTCGGCCCTTGTTTTAAAATTGACAGTGCAATAAGTTTTTAATTATGTGAAAATCTTCTTACCTTTTCTTTTTTATACAAAGCTCGAATTGCATTCGAAAAAGTTTTTTGCTAACGGATTTATTTTGTCAATCTTCTATTCAAAAGAGTTAGTCCTGCTAAATTGAAGAGCGTTTTTAGCTCTACGAGTGAAATTTTTTTTTTGTTTTCATGTAGACCTTACAAATTTTTCTACATTTAGTACCTGAAGTACCTGTCACCATAACCAGTAATAAGGCTGACTACACACTATAACAATATTCTGAAATTTTCTACAGTATCCGGAATTGTTTTTTACAAAAATATATTATTCTTATTAATTAGTAGATAATGTAATACTTAACTGGTATATAATATTTTTTAAATATAAAAAATAAAATAATTTTATTTCAGACATAGTCCATATCATGGTCAGTAACGTACAAAATTAAAGAAAAAATAAATAAAACAAAAAGAAAAATATTAGTAATTAGAAAAAATAAACGTACTAGCATTTAATTTAAACATTTTCCCTGATGACTCAACGCACCGGCTATGTGTAAATGAGTATGTACCCAATGCAGTAACATCGAGCCATCAGGTTAATCACTAATGAATTTGAGGATGCTGTTGGTGCTCCTGCGCACCCTATTCAGCAAGGACGCGATGCGTTTGCGCAGCACAGTATGAAAACCGTCAATGCGCGCATCCGCAAACATGCCCGAAGCACTACAGTAGCGCGGTAGACCCAACAACACCGAGACCATTGTTATACTGCACACGAAGAGCGTTGATAGCCTTCCATATATAGTCAAACCACAGACCGCACGTATACAACGTTTGACAGTACGCCTTAAAGAGGGTTATTTTTTAGCCTGATATGAACTATGTCTGAAATAAAATTATTTTATTATTATTTTATTTATTTATTTTGTGGGACTTATTGTCTTCGGACTCTTAAGGTAAGGATTTCTTGATGTTCGTACCACCTGTACGAACGTAAAGAAATAGGAGATAAGTATGGAATCAAAAATGCTGCTTAAAAGTGACTAAGTATAAATATCAAGCCGCAGGCAAAAGCTGGTATTTACAAAATATATTAGAATTTCTATAATAAGAAAATGTACGAGTATGAACAAAAGTAGTAAATTTGTTAAGTATACTGGTTAATCATACTAATATTATAAAGAGGAAAACTTTGTTTGTTTGGTTGTAATGAATAGGCTCAAAAACTACTGGACCGATTTCAAAAATTCTTTCACCATTCGAAAGCTACATTATCCACGAGTGACATAGGCTTTGTTTCATCCAAATCGGTATAGTAGAAGCCAAGTTACGCAGGCGAAGCTGCGTGAAACTGCTAGTTAATTATACTGTGGTATGGGTCACGCGCTTTACGTTGATCACGCACACATTGACATGTACATTTAGTGAACGTAATGAGCGCGGCGAAAGCGCCTCACTACACATTTTCCAGCTCCTCTGCTTCACCCCCTCACATATCAAGACGTAGGAAATACTCGCCTTAATATCAAATAAGTCCAGATGTTACTGTTCACTGGTGGCGTCATTATTATGTAAGTATAATAACTTTTTTATTCAGCATTGGAAGTTGAAACCGAAATATATTTAATTACTCACGGAATTGGTTTAGACCACAATAAACAAACACCGCAATTGATTTATATGTTGATTTGATATGGTTGTACGTCAGGAACTTTGGGACATTTTTGACAGGTTTTGACATTTTGACATGCAACGGAACTGGCATAACGAAAGCAGAAACGGAATCAGATGTCAAAAGTAAATCTTAACGGAAGCGGAAGCGGAAACGGAAGCGTTAATACTATAAGTATAAAGAAAAAGCACAATTTTGTATTTTTAGATGTTTTTTATTAAATTTGTAGTAGTACAAGTAACAAAATTAAAAAATTTTGCCCCCTAGTGAATTATGGCCGTAACACCTATCTAAGAACATGAAGCAATAATTAAATCCTAACCCATAACTGAAAACCGCATTAAAATCGGACTAGTAGTTTTGAAGATAAATGGCAACATTTGTTTGCACAAACAAACACACAAACAACCTCAAACCTCACCCCAAACCGTCTCCATTCCGTCGTGGGTAAGAATATAAAAAATTAGTAGTCAAAATTAAATAGCGGCAAATTATATTTAATAAAGAGTAACTTGGCCGCTTTTTCACCTTTTAGCCTATTTCTATGTTCTTCATATATTAAACCAGCTCCGCTAAATAATTGCTCGCTGGCTACACTGCTGGGGGGAGCTGATAAGTATTGGCGAACTATTGGCAAGATATGGGGGTATTTGTGCGCATTTCTATTCCACCACATAAGGGGATCCTCATGAAGAGGTAGTCTCTTCTCTTTCTTGTACTCCCGAAGGTGTGACTGTAGCTCTAAAAGTAAATTGTCACCATCATCAGCTGTAGAAGAGTCCTCCTCCTGGTCTTCATTTACACTTAACATCGATTCCAATATTTGTAATGATGATGATGATTTGGAAGTAGAAGGCTGCATTTCAATGTCTTCAATCGCAATTTGAATTCGGCTTCTTTTGGGGGAAGGTGCGTCATCATCTTGGATGGAATTGGATTGTCTGGTTCTAATACTTCTAATGGCGGTAACAGTCACATTAAGTAATTTAGATTCAACCTGCTCTGCAACGACGCTGGTGAAAAAATGCGATTTATATCGCGGATCCAAATACGTCGCAATAGTGTGTTTGTCGTCTTCGACCAGGTTTCCAAATCTTACACTTGAATTCAATTCATCGCGTAATTTTGTTGTAAAATTTATGACTTGTTCTGAAGTAGTAGGTTTAGCCTCTTCTTGTTGTAACGTGGTCAAGGCAACTTGAATTAAAGGTATGACTGATGAAATACTGATTTGAGAACTGCTTAGATTTCTTGTTATTTCTTCAAATGGCTGCATCAATTGCACATATTTTTGGATATTCATCCAGTCTTCGGGGGATATAATTGCAATTGGATTTGCGCTTAGGTACAAGACAAGCGAATCTTTGAGTTTTGAAAACCTTTCCATCATATAGAATGTGCTGTTCCATCTTGTAGGGCAATCTTGAATTACAGAAAGAGGAGACTGATTAAGGCGATTCTTTTGAATTTCTGTAAGTTCTGCCTGTGCGACTAAGGAATGATTGAAATGGGTGGCAATTTTTTTCAATTTAGCAATAAGTTGTAGAAGCCACTCTTGAGATTCGACACTTGCTCGTATGCACAGTTGAACTGCGCAACTGACATCCTCAAAGCCTGACAACTGCATTGCTCTTACCATGTTGGATCCACGATCACGAACAATGCAGTGAATTTTTTGGCGATTAATGCCCCATTCTTCAAGAATTGTTTGATATTTTTTTGATATTATGTTGCCCGTATGACGTTCATCCATGACTTCACATTTCAAAATTAAAAATTTTTTGTGAAAATTCTTTGAAATTCCATGTGCAGTTAAACTAAGCAATGAAACAGCAGAATGAAGTTCCGACCATATGTCGCTTGTAAAAGATAACTTGTCAAATTCTTCAAGTAAATCTTTGGTTTTCTTTGCTAACTTACTGTACAAATCGTCGCATACATAGGAAGAAAAAAAATCACGGCCTCTCATCTTGTATTTTGGAAGAGCAGCTTGCATTACTCTACGAAATCCTGTACCCTCGACAAAATTAAAGGGTAAGTTCTGGAGGGCAATCATTTCAGCAATCGTACGATCCATTTCTTGAGATTTGTGATGCGCCGAATCCCAATAATTATTTATTTGAAGACTTTGTTGCAATGTCAATTGTCTTTTAGCGTTTTCGGCTGGAGTTACATTAACCTACAACAACAAATTGGTTACGATTACTTCACGAAATAAAACACGTATATAAAACGTTTAATTACTAAACACTAGGCTACACAGTACACACGAACTTCCTTACATAAAGTTGGTAAAGTAAGTAATAAATAAATATTAACTGACCATTTGTTTTTTCGTTTCTGATGAAAGTCTGACAGCATCATTTAACTTCTCAAACTCTGCGAACAGTTCGGCATGAATCGATTTTAGGTGACTCTTTAGAGCTGTAGTTGTGCGGCCTTTTCGCGAATACACTTTTTCACAAAGTTTGCATTTGGCACTCGAGTCGTTAATTTCAACGAAATAGTTCCAAATAGGACTTGTTTTTGGTTTCATAATTGCACTGTTATTGCACTAAACACAACTAGGTAGTAGGTACTAAACAAACAACAACAGAAGAAAAAACAACAGAAAATGTCAGTATTCAACGTCACGGGGCGCGGTGATGCGCATAATGAACCAAAAACAATAAATAAGCGAACTCGTTGTGACACGTTTGTTTACCGCGCGCCCCTCTCTTCCAAAATACGCGACACGGGATTGCATTGGCAATTCGGCAATTATCGGAATCACGCGCGCGCGCCTGGTCGCTCGTGTACATTCGTCGAAGCGCGGTCCCCCGCAAGCGCCCCCCGCGGGCCCCCGTTACGCCGCCGTCATGTCGCACCCATCCTCACCGCTCTCGCCCCTCATCCGTTTCGAGTTCTGTTATTATTTTGCGGAACCAGAAGCAGAAACGGAACTGAAAAAACATGCGGAACTTCTGCAGATGCAGAAGCGGAAGCAGAGTTCTGTTGCAACACACTACACTGTAGAATGTAGGTGTAGAATGTATTTAGACTGTAAGGCATGCGTGCGGGGGTGGATGGCAACTTATCGCCTTGGCTTGATGTTAATATTGGCGTCGAGCAGGGTTGTGTGTTGTCAGCACGCTTGTTTATCTTATATTTCGACAACTGTCTTCAAAGGTTAAGATCATTGAATGTGAAAAGAAAGAAAGTAAAAGAAAAAATATTTATTTGGGAATATGAGTGTTACAAAGATGTTCTGTCACTTTAGCCAAAGTTTTGCTTGTTTCTTCCAATAATTCGTTTCTGTTTTTGCTCTTGATGAGAAGTGTAGTATCATCAGCAAACGAAATTGAATCGTGAATGATAGCATCAGGTAAATCATTTATGTAAATTATGAAAAGTAATGACCCTAAAACACTACCTTGTGGTACACCACAGTCATTAAAAAGATAACTTGAAGTATATACTTTCTTGCTGTTTCCATTTACTTTTGAAATCTCACATCATCTCTCTTTCTATACTCTAAATAGCTTTTTAACCATTGTAATGAATTACCTCTAATACCATATCTCTCAAGTTTCGTTAACAAAATTTTATGTGATACAAAATCGAACGCTTTACTCATATCTAAAAATACAACAAGGGGAAACTTTTTACTATTTAGGCATTCTGTTACTTTTTTACCTAGGTCGAAACTTGCATAAACTGTAGACCTGCCTTTTCTAAATCCGTATTGATTATTTTTTAATAAATCAAACTGAAGTAGATAACTGTATAATTTGTCATACATTTTTTTTTTAAATCTTAGAAATTACGGGAATTAAAGTTATTGGTATATCAGAATCAGAATATTCTTTATTCACATGAACCATACAAGTAGTATTTGTGCGCGTCGACATTATTTAAACTAGCACTGGATCGGAATCGCGGCCTCACACTGAGAAGATCCGGCGAAAGAAGCTCAGCGGGCTTGTCTTTTTCAATAATAATATTTACAATATAATCTAGCTTAAAAATACCAATTGCAATATTATTTTAACTTAAATAAAAGGTACGACAAATTACATTACAAATTGCAGTGTAAAAAAGTACCCCATAAGACATTAAACTATGAAAATAGCTAAAATACACTATTCGGGCCGTTTCAACATCTGTTAATGTTCTTATTTTTTTTACTGCAAATGCTGCTGAACTAAGCCTATTTGCCAGTTTCTCAATATAAGGGCCCCATTGTAATTTATTATCAATTGTGATGCCTAAAATTGGAATCAACCAGATCCAGTTTAGATCCATTTAGTTGTACATTGGAATCTACTAGCCTAACATTGGGCATTGAAAATCTAATACATTTCGTCTTATTTCCATTTAAAAGAAGATTGTTAACTGTGAACCAATGTACAACTTTGGATATCGCATTGTTCACTTCGTCATACTTACCTAATTGCCTTTTCACTTTAAATATAAGTGAAGTGTCATCCGCGAACAAAACAATATCCTGGGCATCCATTATGTAATAAGGTAAATCATTTATATATACAAGAAACAGAAATGGACCAAGAATAGAGCCCTGCGGTACGCCAATCGTAACCGCAGAACCCGAAGAAGTTTTACTTTTAAGTTTTTATTTTTTATTATCTGAACTCTATTGTTCAAGTATGAGATCAAGAGCTTTGTTCTTAATTCCGTAATAGCGTAATTTCCTGATCAAAGTATCATGATGAATACAGTCGATAGCCTTATAGAGATCACAGAATACACCTAATGCATCATGCGAGTTCTTCCAAGCTTCAAATACATTTTTTAATAATTCCACTCCTGCATCAACGGTTGAGCAACCTTTGGTAAATACCAACTGTTTATTATGTAACAATTTGTTAACATTGAAGTGATTTGACATCTGAGTAAGTATTAATTTTTCAAATATTTTACTTAGTGTAGGCAGAACTGAAATAGGGCGAAAATTTGTAGGGTCAGAAGGATCACCCGATCTAAATAAAGGTAGTACCTTGCTTTGTTTCATTAGATCAGGAAATACACCATTCGATATGCAGCAGTTAAATATAATGGCCAAATGTGGTGCAATATCAAATATTATTGATGCAACCGTTTTAACAGAATGTCCCCACAAGTCTGGCGTTGTTAGGGATTTTAATAGCATAAACAGTAGATGTCGCTAAACGGAATTAAATCGCGCTTTGGTGTGTTTCATTGAATTATAGTTAAGCGACTTACGTGTTTTTAAGGACAGGATTAAAAAAGGGTTGTCAGTTACGTAGGTTTTGGTCTTTGGTTCTTGGTCTTGGTCTTTTGTCTTTTGTACTTTGGTATTGGTCGTGGTCTTGGGTTGTCAATGGTCAGTAATTGAGTGGTAAAAATAAGGAGGTTAAAATATCTCCCGATCAACTGGTCCATTCGAGTCGGATAAATCTTCATTAAAAAAATATTAAATAATAATAAGTAGTGTTTAAGTTGGTAGTATTTAGGTTCTTTGGTAGAATTTCATAGGCAGTTGGTAGTTTATGATAGTATTTATATACATATTACCTACGAAGAAAATGCAAGTTATTAACAAAAAGCACCTACATATCTATAAAATATCCCTACGATGTATGCAAAATTTTATGATGATTGGTTAAGTCGTCAAAGTATGAGAGCATAATAAAACATACAAACAAACAAGCAAATACTTTCGAATTTATAATTTTACTAGCTTTTGTCTGCGGCTTCGCCCGCGTGATCAATAGGAATTAACATAATCTCTCTGATCTGATCTTCCCGTGGGAATGGGATGTATTTCCAGGATAAAAAATGACCTATGTCACTTTCCAGCCTCCCTACTATCTTTATACCAAAACTCATGT
>NJDD01001667.1:73547-116535 GCA_002245505.1 Calephelis nemesis | reverse complement strand
TATATATATATATATATATATATAATTATAATATGACTGTCATTCTGCCGCTAAACATTAGAAAACTGTATGGAAAACAAAATGAAAATCCATAATTGGCCTATGTTTAAGGTATTTATTAGATTATGTTTACTTGGAAATTTGTGCTGTGGATTTTTTTGTTGATATTATAAAATAAAAAAATAAAAATAAAATAAGATAAATCCCCATTCAAGTGATCATCAAATCCCGCCTGAACGAATGTAAAATTTTTGCTGATCCTTTTTTTTGTTAGCTATTGTCATTTGTATTGAAGGTTCTTACGAAGAGAAAACGGAGAAAATGGACAAACTGCACTTTAATTTCTTGCGAAATTTTGCGATATAATATTTCGTTTTTGTGCTATAGTAATGCGAAACAAAATCTCAGTAGAATTCAATAAAATGAAGTCTTACAATTCCTATTGGACCGTTAGTAGCATTAACGACATAGCTGTCACAGAACCGTCAAGTGAGAGCTCGTTAGTGGAAATATGACAGATGTAACCCAATTCCGTAGGTATTTATACCACAGCTCTGTCTGGTCTCAGAATATACTTGGAGAAATAAATATTTCATGAGCGGAACACAGTGCCACGAATATAAGGGTTGTGAATTCATAAGCAAATGTATACCGACCAAACAAAAAGCGATTGTGCAAAATGAATCAATAATTTTAGTTTGCATTTAAACTAAAAAAAATATCTTTACGCTCATATCCCCAAAGAGGTAGACAAATGCACAACCAAGGCACCCACGACTAGCCAAAGACACTAAGTCCCAAAATGTGATAGGTGGCAAGCCTTTTGCCAACTGGGCACATATCCAGTCCCGAGCAACTTTTTTTGCATTAGTACTAAGTTTTTCATTTCGTAATTTATGGTATTACATGCATGATGAGCATATTTTTGGAATGCTCGCGCAAAGACACTCAACCTAGTTTATGTTTTTTAGTTTAAAGTAAATATAAACTAGTAAGTTTTTTTATTTCACAATTTCGCACTCTACGCCTTTTTAACCTTTTAAGCATTTTTGACTGAACGTGCCTCCACCGCCAATAATATAAAAACAATCTAAACCAATTAGTGCTTAGAAAAATTATCTAAAATCGATATGTTTTTGTTGACATCACGCAGAAAATGTATTACAACAAAATGCAGTTTATTTTATAGGTATTTAAAATAATTGTTGTGAGTTCTACAAAGAGATAATTTTAAAAATACAGACAATCACTTCAAAAACGAAAATCAGAAATTAGTCCTATTTTTAAGACGGCGGCGTGAGCTAGATGTTGTATTTCTTATTTTTCAGACCAGGGCGGTTAAAAGGTTAATGGATAGGTAAGCGAACAAGCACGCGGAGATTCTGATGGTAAGAGACAACCGTGGTGTTACAGGTGCGTCACTGTTTAGCGGCGAAGATTTTAGGCTCTAGTATAAGTATACTGGCTACCCTATCCTTCAGAAGCGGAAGACGATAGTCATTATGGCAGCAGGCATAGATAAGGCGATGGATCCCTACCCGGGCAAGTTGCTGAACAGCACTCTACCATCAGAAGTCTAGTCGGTACTGGCCTTAATTTTAACCAGTGCTTGCTTCTTACGAGCTGCCTGCAGATATGGTCTATTCCACTCAGTCGACCGAGCCTACAAGATGAAAACTTTACTTATGAAATAAAATCCTTGTGTTTTATCGATTACGATCCAAATCGGTCGAGCCGTTCTCAAATTTTGCGCTTAGAAACACATAATATGGCGATTCATTTTAATGTAAAAAAAATGAATATTTGTTAATACTACTAACAATAGTATTACATTATCACCATGTGGCCATAATAGCATTTGGTATTTCGAGTCTCTTCTAATTTTATTCAAAACAATATCTGAAGTAGGTTGGAAATGCGAAACACGTAAAAAAGTTATTCTTGCAGGCTGCAGTAGGATAATAAATCATTCCAAACAATGCCATTTTACACCCGCTGTATTTGTTTTTTAATGTTACGTTACTTACGTTATAATGTAAAGTATCTTCACGCTTATAATCCGAAAGATTTAGGCAGAGATACAACCCAACCGGAAAGTACTACTACTGTGGTACTTCTTAACCCTTCCCCGTAACCCCTAATTATCCCGTTTTGATCCGCATTGTGTAGAATAGACCATCTGTCTTCCTGCCAGGCAGCTCATAAGAAGCGAGGACAATTAACCTTTAACTGGGTCATTACCAACATTTCCACTGGTGGTAGAGTGCCATACTCGTCGGGTGAGATCTACCGCCTTACTAATTCCTATCGCCATAATAACATTGTCACGTTCCGGTTCAGAGGATAAGGATGTTGGTAAACTTATATAATTAACCTAACACCACGGACATAAGATAGCAACGCACCGATAATATCTACGGTGTCTATAGGCCACGGTTATCTCTTATTAGGCGAGCCATGTACTTGTTTGTTATACTATCACATAAAAATATGACAGATGGCTTTAATTGCACAATGCCATAAAATGGTAATTTAACACTTTGACGGGTAAATAGGACCACCAGTTTGGAATACTTCAGAAGTGATGGATTCGCGTGAAAACATTGTAAGATAAAACAAAACGCTGATCTTACTTTTCGGTAAATTGAGATTGATCATCAACGTGAAATATTTAACAGTAATTGAATTAAGTTGCTTTGCAATAAAAGCCGCTTCAAGTTCTTCTAAGTTCATCTTGGTCCCAACACCAATTTCTAAAACATGTAAAGTCACCTCACTTTATCCCCTGATAATTTTAATTGTTTATTAATGAGATTTTTAATCTGTGGTTTATAGGTTCGGCCTCGACTTATGTGGTCCTGTGTTCAATTATCAGGTCAGAAAACGAAAACAAATTGTTTTTTTAAATTTTTAAAATAAAAACAATGCCCGGGATCGGATATGTGCCCGGTAGCGGATAGGGTTGCCACCTTTCATGTAGTGGGATTTAGCACTAATCGTAGATACTCCGATTGTCTGTCTATCTCTTAGGTATATAGCTTGAAGACAATATTGTTCTCTACTGTAGGAAGAAACAATAAAAACTATTGACATTTGAATATATTTAGTTGTCTTACCACCAGGCAAGTTTTGTATTTATTAACTTATATATGGCGTAAAACAAAGTCAGGAACAGGTTCTTATTAAAAAGAAAATTAGCGAAATTTTATTTCAACTAGTGGTCACCCATTGGTCGAAATCTGACCATAATAAAAATTCTAAAATTATTAAGGTTTTAGTGGTAAAAATCTTTTTGATAAGAACGACATCTTTATTCATCAGACCAATTGAAAAAAATAGATCCATACAATATTTACAAACTTTAGATTTGAATACAGTTAGTGCGCCATCTTTGATCGTTATCGATACTTTGTTTGTGTGTGTCAAATGTATGGTAGAATGTGGAATGTTTTATTTATGGATTTAATGTACTTTAGCTTTATTTTCAAAAATATAAGCGTTCTGCACTCCTTCTACACATAAGCTATAAGTGATATATTTCATACTCCTCCGTCGGCATAACTGTTGTAAAAATGTTAACATTGTAAAATGTTAATAAACTATGATTTCTTTTAGTTTTATATAAAAGAGTTTAGCCTTAAATATATTACTTTTCTGTACCCATTTTGATTATATTGTTATTTCAATCTATAAAAATAATAAGTTACTAATGTGTTTATTACATGACTAGCTGCGCTCCGCGGTTTCACCCGCGTAAATCCCAATCCCGCGAGAACTCCGGGATAAAAAGTAGCCTATATGTTATTCTGGGTCTTCAGCTACCTACATACCAAATTTCATCGTAATCGGCTTTGTAGTTTTTGCGTGAAAGAGTAACAAACATCCATACATCCATACATAAAAACTTTCGCATTTATAATATTAATAGGATAATAATGGCAATAAGAGACTCCTCTTATTGCCATTATAAACCGTTAATTGCAGAGCCACTATGATTATAATTTAGCAGTCGAGACTTACTGTCTGCAATCTTAAAATATGTATAATATTTAAAGTAGGAAACTTGGTCCACGCTAGCTGGTCTTTCAGTTGACCGATATAATTTATTATTCTCTGAAACACGACTCTAGCAAAGGCAACAATTTTAGAACGTCGGTTTACAATAGCGAATGGCGTCGTCCATTTCTCTGAGGAGTAAATATAAAAGGATTATAAAAATGTATTCTACTGTTATAAACATGATATTATTCAAAGATATTTTACAAGATCGGTTAAAAGAAACCGATACTCTTTTAACCGATTTATATTTTTTGGTTTCTTTTTTGTAGGGTTGGAGGGAAAATGAGGTTGTAGGGTTTTTTCGAGTGTGTATTTTAGATAGCTTGTATATTTTCGGTCAATGGACGGTATAATTAATAAAATATGGAGGGCTACCAGTTCTTAGGAAGTGGTGGAAAAAGAAAGAAAAGAAGGAGACCTTATCCGGACCGACTTCTGCCTAAGGCCACGAACTTTTGCTTCCTCAAAGTTGTGATAGTACACCCTTTCTTGTTTTATGTTCTTGTTCACAATTAGCACGGCTAGGTAAAACACGGATAGTATTGAGACACAAAATGTTAATGTAAAACGTTCACACTATGGACACAAGCAACTTGTACGTTCTGGTGTCTATAATGATTTTCTTTTATACTTTTTGGTTTCTAGGCCGATAACGAACAGATTTTGATGATTTCTTTGGGAAAGGAAAATCATAGCTCCTTTATTATTAAGTATAACTCCAATCTCATAAGTAATTTTATCAAAATCTCATAAGTAATTTATGAGATTTTGATAAAAATTATTTGGGTTCATCTCCGAGTTATGACCTAAGTACTCAAAAAAAATAATGATCAATTAAATAAAAACTAAATATTTCTGACGTTGAATTATTGTTATTTTGTTTGTGTGGTCAAATGCAAAACATGTATTTGTTTAAGGACATGACGTACTTGTCTCCTATTGGTACAATAGTCAAGTAATTTAACTGACATTAAAAAAATATTGCTTTACCTTTGCTCAATCTGTAATTAAATATAGCTCTAAATATTAAATAGTTTTGTTCCCTAAGTCCTGCATTCTATGTATATGTGTTTTACCTTATATATATAAATCTTGTGTCACGATGTATGTTGCCAATAAACTCCAAAACTACTGAACCGATTTCGATGAAATTTCTCATATATCTGTAGCTTGGTCCATCTTAAAAGATAGGATAGTTTTTATCCGGATGTTGGCGGGACGAAGTTTGCTGGGGCAGCTAGTATTGTATATATATATATANNNNAAAAATGTGTGATAGTACATTTTCTCTTTTTTTACTTTAAAGAATTTTAAATTTGGCAAGTGGCAACATAACACATAATCTATTTTAATCTATACGTGTATATCTATAAAGTGAATCCCCATATCCCGTGATCATTGATTCCTACCTGAACGTATATACCAATTGCTTATCCTTTTTTCTGTTTTGTTAACTATTGTCATTTGTATCGATGGTTCTTATATAGAGGAAACAGGAAAAATGGAAAAATTGTATTATATTTTTTTGTGAAATTTTGCCATTATAACATTTTCATTTTTGCGTTACAGTAATGCGAAAGAGAATCTCAGTAGAATTCAATAAAATGAGGTCTTACAATTCCTATTGGACCGTTAGTGGCATTAACGACATAGCTGTCACAGAACCGTCAAGTGAGAGCTCGTTAGTGGAAATATGACAGATGTAACCCAATTCCGTAGGTATTTATACCACAGCTCTGTCTGGTCAGCGGAATTCAGTGCCACGAATATAAGGGTTGTGAATTCATAAGCAAATGTATAACGACGAAACAAAGTTTAATCGATTGTGCAAAATTAATAAGTAAATAATTTGAGTTTGCATTTTGACTAAATTTTTCATTTCGTAATTGTATGCATGCATTAAAAAATAGTAAATTTCAAAGTTATATAATTATTTTTTCTTAAAACTAAAAAAAATGTTTATTTTTTGGAAAGGCAAGACAAGTTGCTGTACACCACCACCACCAGCGGTATAGTTGGTACTGGTATTTTAACCAGTGCTAACCTCTTACGAGCTACCTGGCAGAGAGGCAGATAGTCTCTTCTACTCAGTGGACTGAGCGTACAAGGTGAAAAATTTACTCATGAAACTGGTGTTTCCTGATTTAAAAAAATGTGTGAGTGTACTAGCGTACACTCGTAAGAAGTGAAGAAGTGAAACTTCTTTATGACGTTATTTTTCAAAAAATAATTTACTATATGCAACTTTACAGAAATTGGTAAAATAAAGTTTATTGCCAATCCCTACTCCGCTGGAGAAAGTATACTTCGAATCACGCGTGGTAGGGATAAGAACAAAGATGTCGCGTAACGGAAAAATGTGACGCGTAACGAAACAATGTTACATTTTTTTTCCAACCCCGATAAAGAAGTTTCACTTCAAAAATCTTGCGGTTTAACAATTACATTTACGCAAAATATCCAAATCGGTCGAACCATTCTCAAATTTTGGGCTTAGAAACACATGATATGACGATTCATTTTAATTTATATTGTTTAATACTCCTACAAATAGTGTAACATAGTCACCATGTGGCAATAATAGCATTTGGTATTTCGAGATTCTTTTAACTTTATTCAAAACTAGCAGTTTCATGTAGCTTCGCCTGCGTAACTTGGCTTTTACTATACCGATTTGGATGAAACGAAGCCTATGTCACTCGTGAATAATGTAGCTTTCGAATGGTGAAAGAATTTATAAAATCGGTCCAAGAGTTTTTGAGCCTATTCATTACAACCAAACAAACAAACAAAGTTTTCCTCTTTATAATATATAATCTCTGAAGTAGGATGAAAATTCGATACACATAAAAAAGTTATTCTTGCAGGCTGCAGTAGGATAATAAATCATTCCAAACAATGCCATTTTACACCCGCTGTATTTCTTTTTTAATATTACGTTACTTACGTTATAATGTAAAGCATCTCCGCACCCGTACACCAGAAGCTTTAGGCGGAAACACAAACCATTGGCGGCGGAATTTGATTGGCGGGAGATACTACTACCGTTGCACTTCTTAGCCCTCCCCCCGTAACTCCCTAGTCACCCCGTGTTGGTATAGGTCTCTTGTGAAGAATCGACCATCTGCCTTCCCGGGAGGCAGCTCATAAGAAGCGAGGAAAAGTTAATGGCTAAAGTTGCCACATTTAGAGGTCATAAGCTCTACGGCTCTTTACCAACATTACCACTGGTGGTCGAGTGCCATATTATTATTATTATTATTATTATTTATTCTTTATTGTACAATATAAACACAAACATAAAATACAGAACAAAATATTACAAAACAAAAATGTACAAATGTAAATTTTTTTCTTTACTGGAGGAAGACACTCAACGTTATTGACATATATATTTTTTTCTTACCACCAGGAGAACTTTGTGTTTGTTGACTAACATATGGCATAAAATAAAGTCAGAAAGTTAAGTTAGTTAAAAAAGAAAACTAAATAGTTTTTTTTTTAATTCAGTTACTAAGTTAGGAAAACCTTGTTTGGGTTATCAAAAGTTGACATTAACTAGTGGTCGAAATTCGGCCATAATAAAATTTAATCATAAGTTATTCAATATAAAAAATGATAATTTTCAAACATTATTAAGGCTTTATTGTTATTTGCGATTTTGATAAGAACGCCATCTTTATTTATCAAGACCAACTACTTTATTTCCAAACCATGAGATAAATGTAGTTTGTGCGCCATCTGCGAATTTTATCATTATGTATATACATATGTTATAATGTATGGTAGTATGTGTAATGTTTTGTTTATTGTTAAATATACTCTACTTATTCCACACACAAGCTATAAGTGTGCGAAAATTCAAACTCCTCCGTCGACGCAATTTTTTTTGTTTGCTTCATGGGTTATTACTATGATTACTTTTAGTTTTATATAAAAAACTTAGGCATAGGCTATTTTCTTTGTTTGTTATGTAGTATCTTGATGCGTGGCGATCTACAACTGTGCGATTCCGAAGACATTTCTTACCTCGCACAACATCTTTGTGGAATCAAGTACTGAGAGCGGTATTAACAAACAATTATGACTTGGGGACCTTCAAGAAAAGAGCGTACTCATTCCTTAAAGGTCCGCAACGCATTTGTGATATTTCTGGTGTTGCGGATGTCCGTGGGCGGCGGTGATCACTTTCCATCAGGTGACCCACTAGCTCGTTTGCCTCCTCTTATATAAAAAAAATAATGTCAATCTGTAAGAACTTTAAGTGATTAATGAGTTTATGAGCCAGTAACAACCTTGAACTCTTCTTATTGCCACTATTAATCGTTTATTGCAGAGCCATTCATTCATTTCCATTAAATTGATCATTTTTTTAAGTACTTATTATATCATAGCTCCGCGATGGACCCAAATAAATTTAATCAAAATCCGACAAGTGATTTCGGAGCTGTACTTAATAATATAGGAACTATGTTTTTCCTTTCCCAAACAAACCATCAAAATCTATTTGTTATCGGCCTGGAAATCGCGTAATAAACAAATAAAAAGAAACCAAAAAGTATAAACTTATTGCATTTGATAATATCCTCCATATGAAATCGGTTAAAAGAATCGGTTTTTCTGACGGTTCTGGGCTAACCAATTTTGTAAAATATCTTTAAATAATATCATGTTTATAACAGCAGAGTACATTTTCATAATCCTTTTATATTTACTCCTCAGAGAAATGGACGACGCCATTCCGCTATTGTAAACCGACGTTCTAAAATTGTTGCCTTTGCTAGAGTCGTGTTTCAGAGAATAATAAATTATATCGGTCAACTGAAAGACCAGCTAGCGTGGACAAATTTTCCAACTTTGAATATCCTATCCTATTAATATTATAAATGCGAAAGTTTGTATGTATGGATGTTTGTTACTCATTCACGCAAAAACTACAAAGCCGATTACGATGAAATTTGGTATGTAAGTAGCTGAAGACCCAGAATAACATATATGCTACTTTTTATCCCGGAGTTCCCGCGGTATTGGGACTTACGTGGGTGAAACCGCGGGGCGCAGCTAGTTATACATTTTTTAAGATTGCAGACAGTAAGTCTCGACTGCTAAATTATAATCATAATGGCTCTGCAATAAACAATTTATAATAGCAATGATATGTTATATGTAATATGTTAAATACCGTCTAATAAACTCAAAAATGTCTTAAACTTCTCATAGATTGAAATACAAACTAATTAAAATGAGAACAGAATAGTAATATTTTTGAGACTATTTTTTTTACATAAAACTGAGAGTAAAACTTTAGAGCCTTTTTACAACAAAATGGGCTGACAGAGGAGCATAAAATTTGGCACACTTATAACGTATTATGTAGAAGAAATGCAAAACGCTAATTTTTAAAAATAACGGTTAAAAGTACATTGAATCAATACATAAATCATAATATATTCTGCTTTATATTTAACACACAAACAAAATATTGATAACGATAAAAGATGACGCACAAACTATATTCAGATCTAATGTTTTTAAATAAGGTAGTTGCTCTTGATAAAGGAAGATGTCGCTCTTATCAAAAAAGATTTTTAACGTTATGATAATAATGTATCATTTTATCAATTAAACATTGTATCATTTTAACATATTTTTACGAATACCTTATAACCAAATTTTATTATGGTCAAATTTCGACCAATGGGCGACCACAAGTTGGGATAAAAATTTGCTGACCCGACAAATGTTGGCCTGTCTAAGCTATGCAGATTGAATTGAAAAAAACTTATTTTCTTTTTTTTTATAAGAATCTGTTTCTGACTTTATTTTATGCCATATGTCATTGAACGAATACAAGGCTCTCCTGCTGGTAAGAGAGAAGAATTTGTTCAAGTTTCAATATTGACAATTGAATAAATTAAAATAGTGTGTTATAGTGTGTTCAAGATGTATCTCAGAAAAAATACAACCCACAATGTGAAAGGTGGCCAACCTATCGGCAACTGGGTACATATACAGTCCCGATATTAAAAAAGTTGAAAAACGACGATTAACCCAGGACCTCATGAAGTCAAGGCCAAACCTCTAGACTACAAGGTCTAAAACATTCATTAACAGAGACTAAAAAATAATCAGGGGATAAAATGAGGTGACTTTACATGTTTTAGAGATTGGGGATGAGACAAGACGAACTTAGAAGAACTTAAAGCGGCTTTTATTGCGTAGCAACTTAATTCAATTACTGATAAATATTTCACGTTGATAATCAATCTCAATTTAACGAAAAGTAAGATCAGCGTTTTGTTTTATCTTACAATGTTTTCACGCGAATCCATCACTTACGAAGTATTCCAAACTGGTGGTCCTATTTACCCGTCAAAGTGTTAAATTACCCTTTTATGGCATTGTGCAATTAAAGCCATCTGTCATATTTTTATGTGGTAGTATAGCTAACAAATACACGGCTCGTCTAGTAAGAGATAACCATGGCCTATAGACACTATAAAATAAGCAATAATTAATAAATAAATATAACTGGACAAATTACACAAATTTAATCTAACCCCAAAGTAATCAAAAAACAGTAGCAGTCGTGGGACTGCCGATAGAAGTGAAAACGGAACTATTAAGTTGAGAGTAATTAAAACTACATATATGCAAAAATTATATGAATTTTTTAAGTTTTATTTATTAGTTACATATGATGGGTTAAACAAAATATCATGAACAAAATATAAATACAAAGTGGTTGAAAAAATAATTAATATACAATCTTGTCAGTCAGAAATAGTCGATGTATTAGTGTATACGTGTACACAGGCTACTGCGCGTGCGCTAGTCTGGCTCTCCATAGCTATAGATATACTATTATCATTAGCATGTCGGTGACGCGAACCGAGGATTTTACCCTCTACCAAAACGCTTAACGCGCCTAAAGAAGTTTTCACTTCAATTATATATGCTTGTGTTATATGTGTTAGTGAACGATACCAATACCGAGAAATACTTAGATAAATAACCAGAATAAATTTAATAAACACCCAGACCCGGAAATGCAGACGTCTAAATGTTCATCACATAAATCGAACCAGAGCCTGGCGATCGGTCGATCAAATTAGGCGTGTACGCTATCCACGGGACTAACAAGGCGGTATATGTTGGAAGTGCGTTGCTGTCTTGTCACCGTGGTATTGGGCTATTGCCGTCAGGCCAAAATAATAAACCGGAGCACAACAGTGTCATTATGGTGGCAGGAATAAGTAAGGCGGTGGTAACCCGGACAAGTTGCAGCTTGGCACGATACCACCAGTGGTATTGTTGGTAAAGACCCATTAAACCTTTACTTGCCTCTTATGAGCTGCCAGGTAAGAAGGCAGATGGTCTATTTTACAAAACAGACCCGGATCAACACAGGGTAAACTGGTGGTTACGAGGGAGACCCCGTTACCACCCGTTAGCTCTCGCTAAGATGTACCACAGTCACGCCCATATCCCCGAAGAGGTAGGCAGAGGCACAACCAGGGCACCCACGACTAGCCGAAGATACTAAGTCCCATAATGTGATAGGCCGACCCGGGATTCGAACCCGAGACCTCGTGCAGTCAAGTCCAACACCCGGACCGCTCGACCACAGAGGCGAGGAGAGAGTAGTAGTACCTTCATTTAATTGTGAGTTAAAACGTAAGTAACGTAACATTATAAATAAATACTGCTAGTGTAAAATGGCATTGTTTGGAATGATTTATTATCCTACTGAAGCCTGCAAGAATAACTTTTTTACGTGTTTCGCATTACCAACCTACTTCAGAGATTGTTTTGAATAAAGTTAGAAGGGACTTGAAATACCAAATGCTATTATGGCCACATGGTGACAATGTTACATAATTGTTAGGACTAATAACCAATGTAAATAAAAATGAATCGCCATGTTGTGTGTTTCTAAGCGCAAAATTTGAAAACGGTTCGACTGATTTAGATATTTTTTCATAAAGTAATCGCCTCTGTGGTCTAGCAGTTCAGTTGTTGGACTAAACTGCGTGAGGTCCTGGGTTCGAATCCAGGGTCGGGCAACAAAAGAAAATTGGGTTTTTCCAAATTTCTTATAAAAAAAAATGTTGCTCGGGATAGGATATGTGTCCGGTTGGCGATAGGCTTGCCACCTATCACATTGTGGGACTTAGTATCTTCGGCTAGCCGTGGGTACTCTGGTTGTGCCTCTGCCTAGTTTTCGGGGATATGGGCGTGAAGATACTTTACTTTCATAAAGTATAGTAAAGTTTTCAGCTTGTAGGCTCGATCCGCTGAGTAGAATAGACCATCTCTGCCAGTCAGCTCGTAAGAAGAGAGTACCAAGAATACCAACTAACTAGACAACCAATGCCTTACCTATACCTGCTGCCATAATGTTTGTTATCTTTTGATTCCGGATGATAGGGTAGCCGGCAGACTTGCACCATAGGCTAACATCTTCAGCTGGGCAGCAACACACCTGTAACATTTATGGTGTTTATAGGCCAAGGTTATCACTCACCATCAGGAGACCCGTTTGCCTGTTCGCTAACTTTCAATTAAAAAAAAAAGTAAAGTACGAAATTATATAATAATTTTTTGATTAAAACTAAAAATATAAATCAAGTTGAGTGTTTCCACGCGAGCTTTCTAAAAAATAAATATTTTTTTTAGTTTTAAGCAAAAAATAATTATATAATTTCGAACTTCACTATTTTTTAATGCATGCATACAATTACGAAATGAAAAACTTTAGTCCAATGCAAATGCAAATGCAAATTCATTTTGCACAATCGCTTTTTGTTTCGTAGGTATACATTTGCTTATGAATTCACAACCCTTACATTCGTGGCACTGTGTTCCGCTCATGAAATATTTATTTCTCCAAGTATATTCTGAGACCAGACAGAGCTGTGGTATAAATACCTACAGAATTGGGTTACATCTGTCATATTTCCACTAACGAGCTCTCACTTGACGGTTCTGTGACAGCTATGTCGTTAATGCCACTAACGGTCCAATAGGAATTGTAAGACCTCATTTTTGTGAATTCTACTGAGATTCTCCTTCGCATTACTGTAACGCAAAAATTAAAGTATTTAATAGCAAAAAAAATATATGTAGTTTTCCCATTTTCCCTGTTTTCTCTTCGTAAGAACCATCAAACATTTAATAAGACACATTCTTCACGTACATTACAGAGGAAAAAAAATATATACAACACATATCTATAAAAAATATAGGACTTAGAAAACAAAACTATTTAATATATAAAATTAATGTTTAATAACCGAATGAGTAAAATTGATATTAGAGAAAAATTGCGGCATGAAAAGAAAGTGTTAGTGTATAATCTCAAAATATTTTTTTTTAAATTGAGAACAGAGAAGTGTGCTTCTTCCCTGATCTCTTACATAAAAAAAATCAAAAATCGACCTCTATAAGAAAGAAATTTTGGTCTAAACAAAAAGCAACCGCTAGCAATGTTTCAAAATATTACTGACGAATTTTCCCCGTGTTGGTCCGGGCTCCTTTACAGAATAGACCATCTGCCTTTCTTGCCAAGCAGCTCGTAAAAGGCGAGCATAGGCTTATCATCACTAACACCGTGACATCTGACTAGGTGGTAGAGTTTCGCAGCGACTCGCCCGGATTGCTACCACCGCCTCACCTATTCCTGCCACCATAACGTCATGACGTGTTTCGGTTCGGAGGGTAAGGTAGCCGGTAAACTTACTTTTGCTTGATGCCTAACATCCTGACCTCAGGTTGGCAACGCACCATTTCCATCTTTGGTGTCTCTAGGCGGCGTGAATTTCTTACCATCAGGAAATCCGTCTGCTTGTGTGCCTTCCTATAATATGAAAAAAAAACGACATTGAAAGGCATCATGATTTTGTTCCGGCACGACCGCGACACGTGAGGGTTGGAAGGATAAGTTTCATGAGCAAAGGGCTTCGATCAAGGAAATGTAAGTTATTTTAATTATGAAACTTTCTGTCGCCTTTTGAAAGAACAAATTTTTTAGAAGCGTGACATATTTTAAATTTTTGCTCCTATTATATTAGTATTTTACGGCTTTCCCTTGAACTTTGTAACCTTTTGAATGACAAATTTTTGAAGTGAAACTTCTTTATCGGGGTTGGAAAAAAATTTGGTGTAACATTTTTCGTTACGCGTCACGTTTTTTCGTTACGCGCCATCTTTGTTCTTATACCTACCACGCGTGATTCGAAGTATACTTTCTTCAGCGGAGTAGGGACAATAAACTTTATTTAACCAATTTCTGTAAAGTTGCATATAGTAAATTATTTTTTGAAAAATAACGTCATACAGAAGTTTCACTTCTTCACTTCTTACGAGTGTACGCTAGTACACGCACACATATTTTTATCTTAATGAAGTCAAATATTGTTGCTTCGTAATAGTTTTTTATCAACGTAAATAAATACCATTACTTCTACAAAAGTATAATCTATGTAGTAAGAGTCTGTGATCAAACCTCCATTTTTGTGTACAATTCAATGTGTGTTTAAGCGTGAGTAATGTGTACGTATGTGTGAGTGTGTATTAATAATAGAAATAACAGTTTTGGAATCATTGTTTTTTTATGTAAATAAACTAGCTGACCCAGCAAACTTCGTATCGCTTGACATCAATGTTTCGACAGTAGCGCAGTCTGTCGGACCCGATGTGAAACATTACAAAATAAACAACTATTTATTATTAAAATGTTAATTAAAGAGATATTTCTAGGAGACCAAATTGTGAATCCTTTAGATTTTCTCGAATTTCCTTGAAGAAACAAAAAGTTTCTTCAACATCGGTTCAGTCGACTAGAAGCAGTTCAGGGACAAACACACGAACACAACAATTATGAATAAAAAGATAAAAATAATAATTTGAACAATTTATGTTATATCTAATAAATTAATTTTAGCACACGACTCCAAAAGATTGCACTTTGTAAAAAGCACTTTTTTTCTCTATACAGGTGAAGAGTCAAATAGCCCAACTACACATTACCAACAACATAATATGATACCTACTACGTAAGATTATTTCATTTCTTTTAATAAACTGTTCGGCACTTTTTAAACAAACCTACCGCAGGAAAATCTTTCCTCTATAAAATAATAACACCGTCACTAACACTGCATAATCCTACTAAGTGGTAGAGTTTCGCAGCGACTCGTCCGGATTGGTACCACCGCCTTAAATATTTCTGCCATCATAACGTCCAATGCTTGCCGTTGATGTGTTCCGGTTTGGAGGGTAAGGTAGTCGGTAAACTTACTTTTGCTCGAGTTCTAACATCTCGACCTCAGGTTGACAACGCACCATTACCACCGCTGTTGTCTCTTGGCGGTGTGAATTTCTTACCAGGAAATCCGTCTGCTTGTTTGCCTTCCAATATCATAAAAAAGTTTTTAAACAGTTATGTATGTTACTACGTATTTTAACATCCGACTTCAAAAGATTGCAAATTGCACAATGAACTTTCCTTCTCTATGAAGGCATATAGTTGCATAGTGAAACTACACATTACCAATAACATAGAATACTTAAGTATATTCACGCCTATATCTCCGAAGAGGTAGGCAGAGGCTACAAAAATGTACAAAAATTACCCAGCAATAGGTATGTTTGGACGTGCATAACATCTCAACGGTTAGACCGATTTTGCCAAATTTGGTTCTGAATTCTATGTGGCAATCAAGAAAAGGTATAAATACGAGAAGTAAGAATTGCAAGGAAATAAGGAAAACAGACTGGATTTGATTGCTTTGAGCTCGTCGGACAGTCAGTGTAATAAAAAAAAGTATCTTCACGCCCATATCCCCGAACAGGTAGGCAGAGGCACAACCAGGGCACCCACGACTAGCCGAAGATACTAAGTCCCATAATGTGATAGGTGGCAAGCCTATCGCCAACCGGGCACGTCTCCAATCCCGACCAACATTTTTTTTATATTAGAAAATTGTAAAAATCCATAGAATACTTACAACGAAAATTCTACTTAAACTTATTTTATAAACCGTTCGGCACTTTTCAAACAAATCAACTGCAGGAAAAACTTTCCTTTATAAAATAACAAGTTAATGTAAATCTTAATTAAAAAAAACGATTTATAAAGTTTGTCTAGAAAATTCTGCAATCTTTTCACAGGAAATCTCGTTTAGTATCGCAGCGAGAAATTGCCAGATGGCTTGGACAGCTGATCTTGTTTTGTGAATGCATTAGATGCTCCGTGACTTGTCGGAGTGTCCGGCGATCGGGGACGGCCGTGGGGAAATTATTGTGTCGCTGACGTCATGACCGGTTGTGCTTTACTTACTACGGTACCTATTTGATAAAGTCTTATTATTTCTTCTTTTTGAAGTGAAACTTCTTTATCGGGGTTGGAAAAAAAATTAGTGTAACTTAAGCGTCACATTTTTCCGTTCCGCGCCATATTTGTTCTTATCCCTAACACGCGTGAATCGAAGTATACTTTCTCCAGCGGAGTAGGGATTGGCAATAAACTTTGTTTAACCAATTTCTGTAAAGTTGCATATAGTAAATAATTTTTTGAAAAATAACGTCATAAAGAAGTTTCACTTCTTCACTTCTTACGAGTGTACGCTAGTACACGCACACATTTTTTCAGTTTTTAGCATGGGGTTAAGAATGTAAAATTTACTAAAGTTTATTTAATAATTCCAATATATTATCCAAAAAGTTATCAAAATCAGTTCTGCCATCATTACCCACCATTTGAGAGTATGAAGAAAACATAATATGATACACTGGTTTTCATGAACACTTCACTTGCGCATATGAACTTGCGCACTAGGTGGTAGAGTTTCGCAGCGACTCACCCGGATTGGTACCACCGCCTTACCTATTCCTGCCGCTATAACGTCATGACGTGTTGCGGTTTGAAGGGTAAGATAGCTGGTAAACTTACTTTTGCTCGATGCCTAACATCCCGGCCCCAGGTTGGCAACGCACCATTACCGCCTTTGGTGTCTTTAGGCGGCGTGAATTTCTTACCATCAGGAAATCCGTCTGCTTGTTTGTCTTCCAATATAATAAAAAAAATTTCGTCTCAATTTATTTATATATATAATTATTGTCATTATTTTCAACTTTAACTAACTTTAACGTCTTTTGATTAAACGAAAAAGCGCTTGAGCCGTGGAATTAAGAAACTATCATATCATTATTTCACCGCCTCGTTGGTCGAGTGGTTAGCGTACACGCCTAACTACACCGACTAACCGTGAGGCTCGGGTTCGATTCCCGACGGGGGCAGGCATTTGTGTGATGAACATTTAGATGTCTGCATTTACGGTCTGGGTGTTTATTAAATTTATTCCGGTATCTATTTAAGTATATCTATTTTATTAGGATCGTTGACTAACACCCATGACACAAGCATATAATTTGCTTACTTTGGGGTTAGATTTAATTTGTGTATGTTGTCCAGAAATATTTATTTATTTATTTATCATTCTAGTTCACAGCTAAAAGGTATTTTGTATTTCTAAGTTACAAGATTTGGTAACTATTTCTAAAACGCTAAATGTGCTAATAATGTCCTCACCAAAGATAGTGTATAATAATAAATTGGAAGAATAATGAAAATCATTCTAACACTTGTAATTAGTTAAAGTCTCCCAGTATAAGTAATGTTTTGATACGTCACGTAAATGTAACTATTCAGTCAAATTATAAGAAATTATAAACCACGAACCTACTAAAACATTCATCATAATCCATACACCATTATTTTTTTTTAATTTTTATTTAAATTATGCGCTTCGGCTATATTCGTCAAGCTTCGGAAATCCGAATGTATTTCAAAGATAAAGTTTATATATATAAAGTTATAGATATAGAGTTGTTATTACATAATTTATCATTTCGCTTAATTTCATTGGCTAACCAACAATCTAAAAACAAAAGTATAAAGTGCAAATGAGTATAAAGTGTAAAGCCGAAACGCATTTGAATAGTAGTACTGTACTGTATTCTAAATACTCGTATTTAAAAAAACCTTGTTTAGTAGCGGAGCGAGAAATGGCCGGACGTCTCAAAAGGCTGATCCTGTTTTGTGAATACATTAGATGCTCGGTGATTTGTCGAAGTGTCCGGCGATAGGCGACACCCGTTGGGAAATTATTGTGTTGACGTCATGGCCGCCTGTGCATAACTTACGACGAATATTTGTCTAGATGTGGACTAGATAAATTATCATTACCTGAAAATTATCTTAAAGTATATTACTCTTTCATGCACTCTAGACTTTCCTAAGCTTTTTAATCTGAGTGGTCAGCAAATAAGTACCCTTTAAACCAGAACCTGACAAGTTAATTATGGCGGCAAGGTTATAGATCCATTAGCGGGCGAGTCGCTGCACAGCATTCTGTCATCACTGGTCTTCGTAATAATGACTTATATTTTAATAGCTCTTTCTTACAAGCTGCATGACAGATAGGCAGGTGGTCTATTCTACTCAGCGGACCCAGACTAACATGGGGAAATACACTTCATGGAAGTAGGTAATAAAAAGATATTACAGCGTCAAAGACAAACATGTGGCTGTGGGCCAGAAGATTTTCTGTGGTTTTGAACATCACGAAAAAGCGTTTAATAGGGTAGTCCGTCAGGAACTTTGGAACATTTTCCCAGATTATGAGATAGATGGGACCTGCTGCATGCTGTGCAGCCTGTATGTGTGCAGTGCATGTGCAGTCATGTATTTAGATTTATTTCTCCAACTGTTTTCAACCGAGTATCAAAAGCAGCATATCTATCTCGAAATAGCCCCAAACACAGTTTTTTAAGAATCATTTTTCTATTCAAAGCTTCATCACCAATTCAACACAATGGACCACCTCGTTGGTGATGGGGCTTGCATATACACCTAGCAACACCAATCGCGAAGCTGGTTTCGATTTACATTTCTGGCCCTGGATGTATTTATTGAACTTATTCGAGTATCTATGTTAACTGTTGCTAAATATTTGTATCGTTGAATAACATCCAAAACTAACAAACTGATGTCACTAAGCTACCCAAAGAGAATCTTGGCCTCCGAAACAAGAGAATACAATTTATTTTTATTTTTTGTACCTTCCTTCCAATCGCTAACTCCAAGCTCACGGAGACCCTGCACCATATCTCTCAACCGATATGTGGGACACCCAAGACCAAATCCCAAAGCACAAGCACGTAATATATTGCTTACTTTGAGACATTTTTTTAAGAGACAATTTGTATAATTTGTCGTAGAATATTAATTTATTTACTATTACTCAATTTCGTACAAAACTAATGGTCCAATACGTGCTTCGCTACGTGTATGAGCGCATGAATGACTTAACACAACAAAACAAAAAAGAAAAAACAAATGAAAAAAGTTTCAACATGACAGATTTACAAAATGATCCGCCATTTACTTAATTTATTTGTGACAAAAAAACATTGATAAATGAAGAACCGCTATACCGATTTTATGCAAACTTAATATAAACCATCTATTAAACAGTCTAAACAAAGCCTAAATATTTGGTTTGGATAGATGAGCCCGTTCTTGAGTTATATAATTACAAAAAAAAGTGGCATTGACTTTTATATATAGAAGATAAATAGCTAGAACTGTAGTTATTAAAGTAGAAAATGTGTGCAAGTTGTATGTCATTGCAGAAACTATACTCATGACTCTGGTAGTAGACAAATTAATCTTAATTCCGCAACTTAGCGTTAAGACAGTTTAATGTTAAACAATTCTCATTCCAATGGGATTTCGTGATTAATTGAGAGAAGCACTGACTACGATGTAATTTAATTTCGGGAGTTTGGTGAATATTGCAATGAAATAATTCGGTGAAGGGACAACATACAGCTACTTTTTCTCTTAGTTTTGATGACTGCAACTTTAAATTGTATTTCTCCTTTTTTTTACTTACCTTTTTTCGAACAGATTACATAAATGATACATAAACAATGAAATAATTTGTTGAAGGAACAACACAACTATTCTGTCCATTAGTTTTGATGATGGCATATTAAAATTGTATTTCTCCTTTTCTTACTTACCTTTTTTTCGAACAGATTACACAAACGATACATAAACAATGAAATAATTTAATGGAGGAACAACATACAACTATTCTGTCCATTAGTTTTGATGATGGCATATTAAAATTGTATTTCTCCTTTTCTTACTTACCTTTTTTTCGAACAGATTACATAAATGATACATAAACAATGAAATAATTCGGTAAAGGGACAACATACAGCTACTTTGTCTCTTAGTTTTGATGACAGTAACTTTAAATTATGGTGTATTTCTTTCCACCAATATGTGGGTCACCAATTTGACTTTTGAGACGTTTTGTTAAGACACAATTTGTATAATTCGGCCAGGTGCATTTATTTATTTTTATTATTCTATATTCAACAAAGTAAATAGCTTTAACTGCAGTTATTCAAGTAGAAAATGTATGAAGGTTATATGTCATTGCACAAACTATACTCATGACTCTGGTCGTCGACAAATTAATCTTCATTCCGCAACTTAGCGTTAAGACAGTTTAATGTTAAACAATTCGCATTCCAATGGGATTTCGTGATTAATTGAGAGAAGCACTGGCTAAGATGTAATTTAATTTCGGGAGTTTGGTGAATATTGCAATGAAATAATTCGGTGAAGGGACGACATACAAACTATTCTGTCCATTAATTTTGTTGATGGCAACTTTAAATTATATCTATACTTTTTTTACTTACTTAATTTTTAAACAGATTACATAGGTGGATGTCTAACTACGTCGACTTACCGCGTGGCTCGGGATCGATTCCCGACGAGGCAGGTATTTGTGTGATGAAGATTTAGATGTCTGCATTTCCGGGTTGTTTATTAAATTTATTCTCGTACATAGACTATAGTATACTATAGAGACTATAGAGAGCTGAAATTTATATCTCTGGCTACGAATTGTAACCCCATTATTTTTACTCGCCAGACTTAGTTCCATCGGGCTATTACTTATTTCCAAATAAAAAAAACATTTAGGTCAATCGAAATTTTCATCAAAATATGAGGAGATGATAGCTGCGGCAGACGAGTATTTTTAGTACCTCGAGGCACAATTTATTTATCATGTGTATTTTTCAATGAATGTTGGATGAAAGATTACATTTGAGTTTGACGATTTAATATAAGTCAGCATTAAAAATCATAAAAGAAATGTTAGAAGTATGAAAACTAGAAATATACAAAAAATGTAATTGAAATCAAAAACAGATGCAATTGACTCTAAAACACTGTTTTTAAAATTTTCATAGATATCATCATCCATGATCATCCAATCATATCATCATCATCAAAATTTGATGGTTTTTTAACAATTAAAATAACATAAGTCGAAAGGAGGTCAGTTGTAATATATTTGTTTTTAAAAATCGGAAAATTTGATGTGAATGTATCAATGATCAAAGAAAAGTTAATAGAAGGGGAGGCCAGGATGATAAATACACACAAGAAGTTTATGTATTTAGCGTTACAGAGAACGTCCAAAAGCTAAAGCGTAATTACAGCCACTTGATGTACGCGAGCGCATCAAATATTGAGAGTGTTCATGTTTAACATATCTCTGAAAACGAAAATATGTCAATTAGATAGATCGCCGTAACAGTTAACAAACATAAATATGTAAATATATTAATAACTCTGGTCAAATTACACACATTACTGTAACCCCTTATTAATAAATTTGTATGATTGTGTTACATGTGTTAGCTAACTATACTGATACAAATAGAGAAATGTTTAAATAATTTAATACCATTATAAATTAAAAAAACACCTAGACCAAGAATTACAGACATCTATGTGTTTCACTCAAACGCCTGCCCTGTCATGAATCAAACCCATATCCTCGCGGTAGATCGGTAGAGTTAGGCGTGTAAGATAACCGAGTAATTGAGAAAGATAGATAGATGACTTGTTGTTTGAAAGGTCTGATCCTTGTAAGTCACGCTCAAAACATCAGGATATTTAAACACAGAGATGTTTCGGTTTGCAATAAGCATACCATACTTTAATCCAATAAGCTCAAGAAAATTTTCAAGTTAAAAAATATATTAGACACCACCCTACACGGGTGTCTGTATATAAATATTTCATACATGATGGAGATAATCAAAAAGGCATCTCCTGTATAATATTCTAACACGCCTGAGTCAGATTCAATCAACTGCCCAAATCCTCTCTCTAACTCCCCTAGTATGGTTCTACGTAGGTACTATCAAATGGTGGGCGTATTCTGGTTCTACATAATTTTATAACATTTAAATCAATCAGGCCGTTCAGTTTCCAATTCCTTATGTAAACATAATATTTGATTCTGTTAATATTATGATAGGATCATATCGTTAGTTTGTGTTATAATTTAAAGAAAACATACTACTGATGGGGAATCCCTATATATTATAACTTTATTTATCTTCTTTTATGTATTATTACTAAAGGAAACTTTCATCTAAATTGAATATATATACTCTTTGTCATTTCATCACTTTAGGGATATATTCCTATATAATAATTAAATAATTAATAATAATTAATTATAATAATAACAATTTCCTAAATTCTTTCATGGGCACCCTGTCAGTGACGAAAAATCAAAGAGTCTAAATCTTGGTTTCCTAAAAAAGGGTAGCTCTGAAAACTAGAGTGGAATCTGAAAACTACATCTAAAATTACGTTTTGTTCAAGTACTTACACACGGTACTACATAATCACTTATTTTTGTCATAGATACTTTTTCTCTTTACCAATTTCGTTTTAATTTGTCATTCTATGTAAATATGCATTACGTAATTGATTGCATTTCGTAATTTTGCTGTTCACAAATTAAACCTTTTTGATATGCAACTTTTTTCAAATCTTATTCAAATGAAACAAAAGCAACAGAGTTGCAACATTTTACACATTGTAGATTAGTCTGGACATGTCAAGTTATAAGTATTTAATTAACGTTTTTCGAGGTATAGATTTAAAGTATGTAGACATGTTATATAGAAGCTACACTGACAGCACTAAACGTGTTTTGTCTCTTTCTATAACTATCGTTTAATGAATATAGAGATATTTTAAAAAAAGGTTAGTGGGTGCGTAACAAAATTAGCACCAAACGAAAAGTATATTATTCCAAAAATCGGTCTTGTAAGATAGTTAATTAATTAAAAAAATACAAAAATACTCATTTCCTATGTCATAAAAGCGGAAATATTAGAAACATGAAATCACCTATACGGTGAAAATAACTTACTTTTTTCTGTTTTACAAAACTACGTAAGAAAAATATAATCTTTGGCTTGCAGCTGGTTATAAATACAATCACTGTGGCGGTAGGATAGTAGTAGTTTGCCGTGTTTGCTATCTGACTGGTACATAGTCAGTTATTCCTTTGTATTTTTATAATCCAGAATTTCAACTCTAACCTAACCTAACCCAAAATGCTGCAAAATTGTACCGCAAATAAAATGTTGTACAACGCAACTAATTGATGTATACATACAATACAAAGATTACTATGCATCAAACCCAAATAACAAATAAATAAAATCCGCCTTCCTGCTACGCAGCTTGTAATAGGCGAGCATTAGCTTACCGTACTTACTTACGTACTAACTAGGTGGTACCGCCAGACCACAGAGGCGATGTATACATGTACATATTTTAGGTGCCAATTAATTAGTTTTTCTATTCTAATGTACTACAATAAAATATAGGTAAGATAATGGTGGTAATTTTGTTGCGCACTCACTATACTAATTTTAAGTTATCACTGTCTTCTTTTAACGTAAGAAACAGAAAGAGACAAAACACTTTTAGCGCTGTCAAATTAGACCGTACACGTCTATTCTTCAGACGTTTAAACTATTACTCGGAAAACGTCGATCAAAAACATCGCGATTTGACATGTTCGGGCTAATCTGACGTGTCTAAAACGTCCCATCTCTTTTGTTTTTGTTTCATTTGAGAAAGATAGCATGCATCTAAAATAAGTTTAGATTGTGAACAGTGGACTTACCACCATCGATTGGAAAGAACAATGTAAATTTTAGTAATAGTCGTAAGTTGGAATGATTACATGTTGAAGTTAACATGGTAAAATTAAATAAATTTAGAATATAAGAAGAATATTGCAATAAAACCACCATGTTATTTTATTTCTATTAAATAGATATTAATGAAACTTTGCACACCATAACGAGGTGAAACATGTTTGAACTCAACTTTTAAAATACCGTTTGTTACACTCATATTTTAACACAAATAAACCATTTTGATTTTTAATTGTTTTGTTTATAATTCCTGATTTTAACACAATTTCTGTTACATATGTATCATCATATACTACATGTGGTAAAGAAACTCCGAAACTATAATACACTTATGCTTATGCTTAGTTCGTACAAAGAGGGATTTAGAACTACAGAGCTACACAAAAAATAATAAATTGCAAACACATACGAAAGAAAAAAAGAAGAAATAGTAAGTTAGCCATTTATTTATAGAAGCTAATAAAATTTACTTACAGGGTTTTAAATCACGACGGTTTTTAGCTAAGTAATTTACGAGTAAGTATGCCATACTCGACGAGTGAGTAGGCGTCCCTTTACAAACTACGGTCTGAGCGGCTGCCTACCCTTCGCTATTGTGGTCATGGACAAAAAACTCTTCATTGAATTCGTCTGTTATTCTACAAACTAACTTGCTATATAGGTACATTATATATTACAATATAATGGCTAAACTGTAAATTGACAACTAATTATTCTTATATGTCCATCAGCTGTTCCTAGAAGGTATATCAAAACATGTCACATAGTAACCGAGAACTTTTATATAGTCTTCGGGTTACAATATCCCGTTTTCCCCGTTCGTTTTCCCCGTGTTGACTCCTTTGTGGAATAGACCATCTGCCTTCCTGCCAGGTAGCTCGTAAAAGGCGAGTATAGGCTTACCATCACTAAGACCGTGACATCTGACTAGGTGGTAGAGTTTAGCAGCGACTCGCCCGGATTGGTACCACCGCCTTACCTATTCCTGCCGCCATAACGTCATGACGTGTTCCGGTTTGGAGGGTAAGGTAGCCGGTAAACTTACTTTTGCTCGAGGCCTTACATCCCGGTCTCAGGTTGGCAACGCACCATTACCACCTTTGGTGTCTCTAGGCGGCGTGAATTTCTTACCATCAGGAAATCCGTCTGCTTGTTTGCCTTCCATTATCATAAAAAAACTCTTAATTCCTGTTACACATTTAGTGTATTTTTTAAGTAAGATATATGGAGTATAGTAAGTAAAGTAAAGTAAGCAAGTAGTGTGGTAAGTAAGTAAAGTACAGTAAGTAGTAGTATTGAGTGTTTATATTCTATTAATACGTTGCAAATGTGTTAGTACAGATAAAATTGTTTTATGAAGCCCCTGTGGCGATCGCCTCTATGGTCTAGCGGTTTAGGTATTGGACTTGACTGCATGAGGTCTCGAGTTCGAATCCCGGGTCTGCCAACGAAAAGAAAATTGGATTTTTCCAATTTTCTAATAAAAAATGTTGGTCGGGATTGGAAATATGCCCGGTTGGCGATAGGCTTGCCACCTATCACATTATGGGACTTAGTGTCTTCGGCTAGTCGTGGGTGTCCTGGTTGTGCCTCTGCCTACCTATTTGGGGATATGGGCGTGAAGATACTTTTTTTATGAAGCCCCTACCCTTATAAATACACAAATTGTCCTTTTCAACCTAAGGTAGTCTGCTAGAGATTACTCAAAGCGTATAATGTTATAAAAGAAACAGTGGCAAAATTGTAAAGTTTTGGTGCATAATAAACTGTTCTCATTAGTTTATAATTCTACCCCTACAATCTAACACGCGGCGTTCATATGTGTGATTCCGTATATTTTCTCCCTCGCAGTACATTGTGGTAACAATCACCGAATTCCGAAAGACAACAATATTTCCGAAAACAGGATGTCTTGGCGATCTTCATGAAAAAAATATTAACATAAAGGAATAGCAAACTTTTTACTAGGTGGTAGAGTTTTGCAGCGACTCGCCCGGATTGGTACCACCGCCTTATCTATTCCTGCCGCCATAACGTCATGACGTGTTCCGGTTTGGAGGGTAAGGTAGCCGGTAAACTTACTTTTGCTCGAGGCCTAACATCCTGACCTCAGGTTGGCAACGCACCATTACCATCTTTGGTGTCTCTAGGCGGCGTGAATTTCTTACCATCAGGAAATCCGTCTGCTTGTTTGCCTTCCTATAATATAAAAAAAAAGCAAAGCAGCTGTTCATGGGTGGCAATCATTTTTCATCAAATGAACCACTTGCACATTTACTTTCATGCAAAATGTACACTACTCTAGTTCAAAAAGCTCTATCCTTATACCAGCAAAACCACTGGTGGTAGAGTGCTGTACAGCACCTTGCCCAGGTAGGGATTCACCGCCTTACTCTTATCGCCGTCGTGTCCCGGTCCGGTAGGGTAGCCGGTAGACTTACGGCCAATGTTAATAATATTTCTCTAAAGATGGATTTCAAGCAATCGAGATAGCTGCGTATCCGCCGGCCTATCCTCTACACAATTGCCATATTTATCCGGTCCACAGATATGTTATTGGCAAGCGATAACATAAAAATGGATCAAAATGTCAATCTTGGACAGCAAGTTTTGGATTAGGATTGATTATTAATATTGGCCGTTAAACAATAAGGTACAAGACAGAAATACACCTGTTATTTCTATGCTGTCTAAGGACCACGTTTGTCCCTGACCTCTCACATAAAAAAGGTCTAGGAGAAGTTTCAAACTTTTCTTTCATAAAAATAGAAATACGACATTAGTATAAACAGCTTTGTACTTTTAATCTTTTTCTGCCCCTTTAAAACCGAGGAGCTGGATTACCTCGGTGTTAATACGACTGTGTAATCATTCGGAAGTTTTTTTTTGTAATATTGGAAGGCAAACAAGCAGACGGATTTCCTGATGGTAAGAAATTCACGTCGCCTAGAGACACCAAAGGTGGTAATGGTGCGTTGCCAACCTGAAACCGGGATATAAGGCCTCGAGCAAAAGTCAGTTTACCGGCTACCTTACCCTCCAACCGGAACACGTCAACAGCAGGCATTGACGTTATGGCGACAGGAATAGATAAGGCGGTGGTACCAATAAGGGCGAGTCGCTGCGAAACTCTACCACCTAGTAAGATGTCACGGTGTTAGTGACAGAAAGCCTATGCTCGCCTTTTACGAGCTGCCTGGCAGGAAGACAGATGGTCTATTCTACAAAGGAGCCCGGACCAACACGGGGTAAAACTTTGGCATTAATACTCACATCACTAACGAACTCTATTTTAAAATCCTGATAGAAATCCTAATTTCTAATGTACCCTACATCAGCAACGTCAAAGGCTGATATATAATGAGATCAATTACCATACCTCCACCACAGTGCTCCGTGAGCCAGTGATAAATAATTTCATCAGAAACTAACATAAACTAGGTTTAGCGGTGCTTAACGCTGCGTGTCGAGGGGATTATTTTGATATACGCGCACGCAATTGTTTTCGCTACAACAATCTGCCATTGTTTTTTTATTACTGGTATTAAAGTGGATTTAAAATCGTTCGATTTTTGTTTTAGGAGATTTGAGGATGTAAATTGTTTGGTGTTTTTCATTTTTTCGTGTTGGATCGCTAAATATGAACCTGACTTAGGATGGTAGTACAATTGAATTTTATAGGGTTTAGCACATTTTTATATTGTACTAGTGGTCGCCCGTTGGTCGAAATACGACAATAATACATTTTTATATCTCGTTGATAAGAACGCCATCTTCATTTCTCCAGACCAACTACTTTGTTTCCAAACTGTATGGTGCGCCATCTGTGATCGTTTGTCGTTATCATCAATATATTTGTTTGTGTATGTCAAATTCATGGTAGTGTGGGTTATGTGGGTTTTGTTTATTGATTTAATGTACTTTATTAGCATTATCATAGAAAAATATTAGCGTTCTACACTATTCCTACACATAATTTTCGTAAAAAGAGGTTCAAAAATTTTCTTGTTTTCTTATCTAACATTTAACCTTTTCTGGGTGCTGATTATGTATCTCATATCTCAGTTGCCAATTCGAAATGGAAAAGTGTACATCAAATAGCTGTCAATTGACGTCATTTGTGTTTGCTATCTCTATTGTATTTCTTTTGGTCACTGAGATAGCAAATTAAATTACGTTATTTAACAGCTATTTGGTGTACACTGTCACTGAGATACATATTCAACCCCCTGGACTTCTACAAATAATTCATAACCAAAATAAGCTAAACCACTCCAGCTGTACTCGAGTTTTGGCGAGACTAACGAACAGCAATAGATTCATTAACATGAGATTTTTAGCTGTACCAGTATATCGCAATGTTATCACTATGTATAGAACAAAGTCCAATTTTTTTACACAAATTGAATCTAACCCCAAAATAAGCAAATTATATGCTTGTGTTATGGGTGTTAGTCAACTAAACTAATTCATAGAAATAATTAAATAGATAGTAGAATAAATTTAATAAACACAAAGACCCAGATATGCAGACATCTAAATGTTCATCACACAAATGCCTGGCCCCGTCGGGAATCGAACACAAGCCTCGCAGTTGGTCGGCGTAGTTATGCGTGTACGCTAGCCACTAACCACAACGAGGCGGTCAAATTTTGTTACAACACTTTTATTTGGAGAACTGCTAGATTTATCATGATGTGTGTTTGGTTGAATTCGTCTCAGCTAACCTGAGAGCAAAATAATTATTTAAACCGCACGGAACGGACACTGGGAAGTTTACCAGAACAGTTTATATATTTACATCTGTACGAATATAAATAAAATTGGAGTGTATTTTCTTAGAAAGTCTATGATAAGTTCCTAGAGTATTTGGAAGACGAACACGCTTGGGGATAGATATATTAATCTCGCATTGCAATTTGTATTACATTACAAATTGCAGTGCGAGATTTGTCATATTTTTTAGTTAAGTTAAAATTAGATTATAATTTGTATTTTTTATCTAGTTTATAATGTTACTCTTAGAAAAGACATGCCTGCTGAGTTTCCTTCACCGGATCTTCTCAGTGTGTGGCCACGATTCCGATCCGGTGGTAGTCTAAAAAAATGCTAACTCAAACCAGTACCTACAACTTGTATGGTTCATGAGTATAAAGCTTTTGCTGATTCTGATTCCGATTCTTATGTGAGAGATCAGTTAAAAAGCACACGAGTCTCCTGGTGGTAGGAGACAAACGTATTCTATAGACACCATAGATGTTATAGATGCGTCTATTTGTAACATTAAAATAAGCAATTCTTACTGCAATGCGTATGAATGTGTATACAGCAGATATACTAGAAAAACATTTTTAACCATTTTTGTCAGTCTGTCTGTCTCTGATTCGGCTTCTCCTAACCGACTTTCCTTAGCAAGCAACGGATTTAATTGAGTAAGTAAGAGCCAGTTTTATTTTAGTAAAAGTCTAGACATGTAAGCAAACTTTTTTTTGAATAATTAATGTGTTGCCAAACTCTCGGTTTTCACAACTTCACTGAGCTTTAAAGCACTTTGAAACAAACTTTATAAATTTCTTGTTAACTAAACACGGACGAAGGTAGTATTATCATAAACAATTATGTAATAGTATTATAGTAATCTTATTAGTATAACTTTTTATTACTAGGTGGTAGAGTTTCGCAGCGACTCGCCCGGATTGGTAGCATCGCCTTACTTATTTCTGCCGCCATAAAGTCATGACGTGTTCCAGTTCGGAGGGTAAGGTAGCCGGTAAACTTACTTTTGCTCGAGGCCTAACATCCGGGCTTCAGGTTGGCAACGCACCATTACCACCTTTGGTGTCTCTAGGCGGCGTGAATTTCTTACCACCAGGAAATCCGTCTGCTTATTTGCCTTCCAATATCATAAAAAAAATCTCAAATTATTATAGTAGAGTCAGATATCTACAATCTTTTGTGTACATTACGGTATAGATCTATAACAAAAATCATATCAAAATAAAAAACTGCCTCTGTCGCCTCTGTGCTCTAGCGGTTCAGTTGTTGGACTTGACTGCGTGAGGTCCCGGGTTCGAATCCCGGGTCGGGCAACAAAAGAAAAAGGGTTTTTCTAATAAAAAAATGTTGCTTGGGATAGGATATTTGCCCGGTTGGCGATAGGCTTGCTACCCATCACATTGTGGGACTTAGTATCTTCGGCTAGTCATGGGTACCCTGGTTGTGCCTCTGCCAACCTCTTCGGGGATATGGGCGTGAAGATACTTTTTTATTATATTGGAAGGGTGAAATTCTATAGAGTTGAAGGGTCATTTTTTATTTGCATTAGTTTCTACAGAGCTTGAAAAACAGGTCTCCAATTTATAAAAAAATGTTAAAATTATAGACTAGTTGACCCAGCATAATTCGTATCGCCTGATATTAATGATATTAATGCTTCAACAGTAGCGCAGTCTGTCGGATCCAATGTGAAACATTCCAAAATCAACAACTACTTATTATGAAAAAAATAATTAAAAAAACAGTTTCCAGGAGATCAAGTTGTGAATTTAAACCGTTCGCAAATCCTCTTGAACACACACAAATTTTTTTATCAAAATCCGTCCAGTCGTTTAGGAGTTCAGTGACAAACACATGAACACAAGAATATTTTTTATTAAGATATAATATTAAGACACTGTAATGACATTATTACATCTAAGTAATCTTACTTCAATATAATAATGTGATAATAGTATCCTAATACTCAACATTACCTTAATAATAACAATATGATGGTGCTTATAATAAAATTACGATCAACATATAAAGTTACAGGACCGTCAATTTAGCAAATAAGATTGAAAAGCTCATCTCTTTAAAAGCTTTGAATGAGACCAATCTCTGTCAAACTTTGACAATTACCTCCCCTTGACAACTGGACCCTTTCTATATTGAAAAGTGGGATTGGAGATCTTTATCTCATCCTATGTCGTAGGGTTTCAGTTTCACATCCCTTACGTTTTTGTACAATCCGAATGGAACTACGTTCATGGGAAACAAGGATAAGGTAAAAAGATAATACTCATATATCTATTTTATATTTTTATATTACCCTGGATTTTTTAAACCTGGATAATAAAAGAGGGTTTTTATAAGTTCGACATGTGTGAGTGTATGTGTCGGTGATATCATAACTTTTAAACGGATGAATGGATTTCTTTAGTTCTTAATGTTCTCGTGTAATTCTTTAGTACTTAAAAATTACTCATTATAAAATAAAATATAGTTTGTCGGAGCTTATTGAAAATTTAATTGAAGAAAGAGTGCCTATACGCTTGTATATGTGTCCCGGGTCGGCCAACAAAAAGAAAATTGGATTTTTCCAATTTTCTAATAAAAAAAATGTTGGTCGGGACTGGAAACGTGCCCGGTTGGCGATAGGCTTGCCACCTATCACATTAGGACTTAGTATCTTCGGCTAGTCGTGGGTGCCCTGGTTGTGCCTCTGCGTACCTCTTCGGGGATATGGGCGTGAAGATACTTTATACGCCTGTATCCCCGAAAAGGTACGCAGAGGTAAAAATAAGGCACACACTAGAAGCTGACTTTTAATTGTATAGTCACTGTAACATAGAAGGCAAACAGATTATTCAGATAGTAAGATACTATGCTAACAATTCGAAGATGTTAAACGTGACCTAAGGCGATAAGACTCTTTTGCAACAACTATTTTAACAGTTAAACCGAAACATATCAGTGACGAGTACAGACGTTATAACGTCGGTAATATCTAAAACCTCATTTTCATGAGTCAATATTACGAAATCAAAGAAATGTACATTCTTTGAAGACTGTTCCCTATGTAAGTAAAAGGAATAAAACGAATCGTACGGTGTACATGTCTGTCTACAATGTAAGCTGTTTCTTCTTGAACCAATGTATTTTTATCATTTATGACATACTAGCTGCTGCTGGTGCTGCTGCTACATACTAGTTGCCTGCGAGGGCCCATGGGAACACTGTTTCGGGATACAAACTATCCTATGTGTTAATCTAAGTTACCTTCTATGTATGTACGAAGTTTTGTTAAAATCGATTTAACATTTTTTGCGTGAAGTAGTAACAAACAAACAAACTTTCGCATTTCTAATATTAATAAGAACACAGATACTGTAGACGCCGCAGATGGGGCGACGTGATAGGGTTATGTCTGTTAAGCAAGGTTACGGGTTACCCAACCCTCTGAACCAAAATATGTTATTATCATTGTGACGGAAATAAGGCTATGGCTCCTTATTTGGGCACGCTGTTCGACAGGACTCCAGGACTCTACCACAAGAGGTATTGCTGCTATTGACCTATTCAACCTATGCGCACCTAAGACTATTGGTCTTTTCCACATAAAGGTACCAACACTGAGGTTTTTTTTTACATTAAACTTCCCAATCATATGTAAATCCTACCAATTTATGGGCTTAAATGTATATATCGAATCTTATTTGTAATATAAAAAGGTATTTAGGTTAATATATAAGTTAAGGCAAGGATGTTCAAGTGCTATTGGCAGTAATGACCGGGCTCCTTTGCAGAATAGACCATCTGCCTTCTTGCCAGGCAGCTCGTAAAAGGCGAGCATAGACTTACCGTCACTAACACCGTAACATCTGACTAGGTGGTAGAGTTTTGCAGCGACTCACCCGAATTGGTACCACCGCCTTACCTATTCCTGCCGCCATAAGATCATGACATGTTCCGGTTTGGAGGGCAAGGTAGCCGGTAAACTTACTTTTGCTCGAGGCCTAACATCCCGGACTTAGGTTGGCAACAACGCACCATCACCACCTTTGGTGTCTCTAGGCGGCGTGAAATTCTTACCCTCGGGAAATCCGTCTCGAAAAAGTCTCGTCCGAAAAAGGCTACATGTACTACCAAGCGTCAATTTTGCTATGTAATATAATGTGGCATTACAGATAATGAAACAAATATTTTAAAAAGAAAGTCATTGATTATTTATAAAATGTTGTAACCTATTTCAATTATTTTTAGTAACTTGAAGCTTGATAAATTTTAAATAAAATCAAAAGAAGTAGAAAACCCTTTACTTTTATATTTTTTATAATCGAATGAAGTTACGAGTATTGTGTTTTGAGTCGTATAATTAATATAGAACGTTTATTTTTTTTGTCAGAACGTTTATTTTACTACGCCTTATATTTTTTAGAAGAAAACAAAGCATACTTGATGCTTTAGAATTGAGTAAAAAAATATATCGATTATTCCGATCTTACACAACAATTGCTTGTCTCTAATAATTAAATATGTTACCATAGTTTCATTTTTATGTGTAATTTATTGTCATAAGAAAAATCAATTTTAAAAGGAAAACCGAAAAATTGCAGGAAAAGCAAGAAAAAAATTCCATACTATCTAAACTGTAGGTAATTTAAAGTAATACGAAGTTTGCTGGGTAGGCTTGTCTCTTGTAAGTATTAGTGTAAACAAGAGCTTAAGAAAAAGAAAAGCTCGCTTATCTTTTTCAACTACAAAATGTGTTTGAAAATTATTGTTTTTTTAAAAAAATTAATTAATCGCCTCTGTGGTCTAGCGGTTCAGTTGTTAAGCTTGACTGCTTGAGGACCCGGGTTCGAATCCCGGGTTGGGCAACAATAACAAAATTTGGTTTTTCTAATTTTTCAAATAAAAAAATGTTGCTCGGGATTGGATATGTGCTCGGTTGGCGATAGGCATGCCGCCTATCCCATTGTGGGACTTAGTGACTTTGGCTAGTCGTGGGTGCCCTGGTTGTGCCTCTGCCTACCTCTTCGGGGATATGGGCATGAAGATCTTTAAGAAAATTGATAGAAGAAGACGTTACTTTTCGGAAATCTATACTTAAATCTAAATAAAAATTATTTAATTTGCAATTTTCCGCTAAAAAATGTATACGTTTTATGGCGTAACAAAACAGGAAAAACAGTACGCTAAGAATGAATTGGACTAATCGAAAGCTAGAACCCCAAATATATCCAGCTCCACACAACACACACCACTAAACTGTTTTATTAGCACCAACGATACACACACTACTAAAAACTCAACGAACGTTTCGCTTCGTAACCGAAGCTTCATCAGGAGAATTTGACTGCACTCCACGAAGGTCGAGTAGATATTATTGCAAATTAAATATTTTATTTAGATTTATTATTTTTTATATCACTACAAAATATGACGAAGAAATTACGAGGTTTCTTTCGATTAAATTTAGGCGTCGAACGTGAAACCTCCTCATTTCGGAATGCGATTAATTTTTTTTAAAATCTGGTTTCTGTTTCTTAATTAAGTTTTTTAATCCAGCTGTAATTATTTTTTTAATTACAACCGGATCACGAGAAGTCGTAGCACGTTAAGTAACTATGTAAAATAAGTAGCTCATGTCCTTATTCCTTATCCAAGTCATATCCGTTGACGCTTAAACTGCTGGACCGATTTGGACAAAATTTGATATGCATATAGCTAAAATCCGTAGTTGAAATACGGTTTCCTTTTTTTTAGAAAAATTAGTCAATAATTACAACGGGGGATGATAATTACCAAATTCTACACTGGCAAAGTCGAAAGGGAACAACTCCCTACAACTTAATACTTACAGTTTTTATTATTTTCATTTACAAAATTGATACTTACATATATTTGAGACCAATACGAACAGAGAATCCAGAAATCAATAAATATCCATTAGGAACTTTGTGAATGACGATTCATTTGTGGGAAATAGAGCGAACCTTAATTTATTATTAATAGGTTCCTTTCTTAGTTTTTCGCAGTGTATCGGAGGTTTCCCGTTCAATTTGTTCTAAGCCGAAATAAGTTTAATGGATAAAATGTTAATGCTTTTTTTGGAAATATCCACAAACGTGTTTGTTGAATTATGTAGCGTTAGCAGTAGCGTTCAGTAGCGTTAGCAGTAGCGTTCAGTAGCGTTAGCAGTAGCGTTAACAGTATCGTTAGCAGTAGCTTTAGCAGTAGCGTCAGCAGTAGCGTCACCAGAAGCGTCAGCAGTAGCGTCAGCAGTAGCGTTAGCAGTAGCGAAAGCAGTAGCGTTAGCAGTATCGTTAGCAGTAGCGTCAGCAGTAGCGACAGCATTAGCGTCAGCAGTAGCTTCAGCAGTAGCGTCAGCAGTAGCGTCAGCAGTATCGTTAGCAGTAGCGTCAGCAGTAGCGTCAGCTATAGCTACCGCAGTAGCGTTCGCAGTTGCGTTAGCAGAAGCGTTAGCAGTAGCGTTAGCATTAGCGATAGCATTAGATTTAACAGTAGCGTTAGCATTAGCGATAGCATTAGATTTAACAGTAGCATTGGTTATATTAGTTTTATTAGTAACTAGCTGACCCGGCAAACTTCATACCGCCTTAGCATAGCAATGATAGAATGATAGAAGAATAGTAGAAACTACTTTGTTTTGTATAGCTGACCTATCTTACGTATGAGTATTTATTAAATTTGAACTGCAAAATTAAATGTATATTTTCAATATTTCTGAGAGATTTTCTTAATATTTTTTTCCGTAAGAACCTTCTCCTAATAATGACATTTGTCATTATACATTTGTCATTATGTTGTATTTACAACAAAAAAAGAATTAGTGAAATCAGTCCAGCCATTCATGCGTGATGCCGTGATCAAGAAAAACGGGTTTCATTTTTATATATATAGATTTGCTCCAACTAGAACATGTTGATAAACTATGTACGAACCTAAAGCCAAAAAATAAGCAGACTTTCTTAACAAAATGTTGTAACCGAGAAAAAAGAAAATAAGCGTGTTGATAGTAAGTAAAACCATCATCATTACTTGCCGATAATAGAAGCACTTAAAGATAAAAAGATGCCGTGGTAAGCTATTACAACGGCAGGTGGTAAATACCGTTACAAAGAGAATTATCTAAAAATTAGTGTCCTTAGCTAGTCGCGTTCGCCCTGGTTGTGCCTCTGCCTACCTTTTCGGGGATATGGTTAAGAAGACACTTATTTATTTTATATTCTAAAAATGTTATTTTCAAATTATTATCTACAATTTAAAACATAAAAATCAGCTCAATGTTTTGTGAATTATTTTCAAACTATTAAGCTTTTACTAACATTATCTGACGACATTACACGGAAATTCTTTTAAATACAGGCTTTTATTACGAATCCTTTACAGAATTTTCCCTGTACTGGTCCGGGTCTGTTAAGTAGAATAGACCATCTGCCTTTCTGCCAGCCAGGCGAGCACTGGTTCAAATATAAGTCAGTACCAAATAGACCTCTGGTGGTAAAGTGCTGTGCAGCAACTTGCACAGGTAAGGATTCCACTGCCTTGGGCTAACATCCTCACCATAATACACCGCATTTGTAACATCTATGGTATCTAAAGGTCAATGCTGCCTCTTATCATTAGGATAGCCGTGTGCTAGTTGGCTGACCTAAGACATTAAAAAAAGTAGCTGAAATTACCGAAACGAATATAATTGTTTCGCCATTCATACGAGTATGTAGTTATTGTAATAATAATGGAGAAAAGATGTCCCATGTTAGGATACTACAAAGAATAAATCAAAAAATATCATGGGACACTCCTTCTTATACAATGTAACAATATTCGAAGATAATGGGTTATCAGACAGAGCACACGGCGATGTCTTCCCTGTGAAAAATCAAAAAAGTATTGATCAGGTTGGAAAAAAAGAAAAGACCCCTGACCCAGTAAGAGCTATCAGCGGCAGAGGAGGCAATTTAGTGGCTGAAAAGGGAGCAGAAGAACGTAATGGGTCCTAAGAAGATTTCGAAGTTGAATAGGAAGGTATGTATCCTAGCGTTAAGAAACTATTATACCGTAACAAAGAATTAGCTTAATCTTGTGGGAAATACCATGATATTATGACACCGAATATTGCTTGGTGATTACAAAAAAATGTCTTCGTAAAAAGTATCTGCGGGTTTTTATGTCCCATAGAGTCCCTCTTTCCTACTAGTATTATAAATGCAAATGCAAATGCAAAATTGCGTATGTTTATAAATTTCGCTTTCATGTTAAATGACAAGGACAATGCATCAATTTTTGTTTACATGTTTTTTTCACCTTCTTTATAAACAAAATACGTACAAACATTGATATATGTATATATGGAGTCACATACTCAAGGTTCGTTCAGGAGTTAGTCACCATTTATAAAAGGCTTACCACCATAACTTTTTCTTATACAATAATATTACTACCGGCCCGCCCCGGTTTCGCACGGGAATAAAATACACATATTAACGTTCCTCCTTAAACTCTATCTATTAAAAAACCGCATCGAAATCCGTTGCGTAGTTTGAAATATTTAAGCGTACAAATGGGTATAGGGACAGAGAACGCGACTTTGTTTTATACTATGTAGTGATTCGACTTTCCCTCGGTTAGTACGAAGTACCTGTCCCGTATCAGTCATCTGTCTGTCTCTCTCTCTCTCTCTCTCGCTACAGTTTCATACCGTTTTAGAACCTTGAATGGATATGCTAATTTTGATTACCACTTGTCACTCTAAAGATAACGCGATCATAATATATTGCTATGTCAGAGTTATATAAAAGTTTATTTTATTGAAATTCACTAAAATTATGGTAATGAATAAAGAAACAATTTCTTATTTTTTGGAACTAAAATAAACAACTATGTATAGGTAGTATAAGAACTAACACTACTAGTGATGGAAGAAAATCTAAAAATTTTCAATTGCAATTATGTCTGATACCAGCTTTTCGTTGAGTTTTGGAATACGTTGTGTTGGCAATCATTAATGTATCGAGTGTATTACTTATTATACTAAATTATATCATATTACATCAATCGCCTCTGTGGTCTAGCGGTTTGGTAGTTGGACTTGACTGCGGGAGGTCCTGGGTTCGATTCCCGGGTCGGGACAACAAAAAGAAAATTGGATTTTTACATTTTTTTAATAAAAAAAGTTTGCTCGAGATTAGATATGTGCCCGGCTGGCGATAGGCTTGCCACTTATCACATTGTGGGACTTAGTGCTAGTCCTGGTTGTGCCTCTGCCTACAACTTCGGGGATATGGCCGTAAAGATACTTTTTTGTATCACATTGTCTTAGATTAATTAATTGGATTTTTCCAATTTTCTAATAAAAAAAAATTGTTCGTCGGAATTGGAAACGTACCCGGTTGGCGATAGGCTTGCAACCTATCCCATTATGGGACTTAGTATCTTCGGCTAGTCGTGGGTGCCCTGGTTGTGCCTCTGCCTACCTCTTCGGGGATACGGGCATGAAGATACTTTTTTTTACATTGTCTTAGTTGTACATCGGTTTGTAATTATTAATCAAGTACTTATTTTCACTATTTGTTTTTGTCATATAATTGTTAATGGTATATGTATGTTATATAATAGTACTGATATTGTTAATATAATTATTTGAATATTAACTTTAATGTTATGTTGACCGGTAAGAGAAGTTTCGATGTTGACAGAGGGGTTACCATAAGCTCTTAAAACAGTATTATTTCATTAATACTAATTCATCGGAGAAAGACAACCTTATGACGTATATCATAAAGTTGCTTATAAAGACGGACATTTAGCAAGATGGAAATAATACTGCTATAAGCGTCCATGGTAGGGCCCCTGATAAGACTGTAAAAATATTACCAAATTGGCGGTAGTCGACAGTCGTCGTTCAATTTTATGTTAATGGTATATGTATGTTATATAATAGTACTGATATTGTTAATATAATTATCTGAATATTCACTTTAATATTGTGTTGACCGGTAAGAGAAGTTTCGATGTTGACTGACAAGACTATAAAAATATTACCAAATTGGCGGTAGTCGACAGTCGTCGTTCAATTTTGAAGCAGTAAATATAGTTGGACAAGCAAGGGTTGTTTTATTGAACGAAGACTACAGTTGTGTAGATGAAAGCATAATTGTATATATTATTTGTATATTATATTAATTGTATATAAAAATCTAGATTATATTGTAAATATTATTATTGAAAAAAAGACAAGCCCGCTGAGTTTCTTTCGCCGGATCTTCTCAGTGTGAGGCCGCGATTCCGATCCGGTGGTAGTTTAAAAAATGTCGACGCGCACAAATACCACTTGTATGGTTCATGTGAATAAATATTATTCTGATTCTGATTCTGATTCATAAACAATGAGAGTGTTTTTCTAACATTTTCAGCTTCGTTTATTTATTTGTGTATGAAGTATCCATATCAGAATATTTCTCGAGCATAACAACTATGTCAATCAAAATGATAGTTCTCAATATTTACATGTCTATCAACTATGATAAAATAAATACTCGGGTATATTACACAAATTGAGTCTAACCCCAGACTAAGCAAATTATATACTTTTGTTATTGGTATTCGTCAATTATTCTAACATATTCCATTTATTCAATTTATTCTGGTATCTATATGTAACGGTATTTCTATTTCTATTATTATGATATTTATATGCCTTTATGTATGAATACCAAAATAAATATATTAGACACGTAGACCCAAAAATGCTTATCATAAAAATGTCTGCCCCAGTCCAGAATCAAATCCAAGCCTCGCGGTTAGTCGGTGGAGTTTGACGTTTACGCTTACTAGAATGAGATTATCTTGAGAATCTCAGAGCTAAGAGTTATCTATGTATTAATACATGACGCCAAAAGTTTGGACCCCTTTTTGCGAAAATTACGGACACAAGAGCATAACTTTGGCACACTTATAGTTTATGTGTAGGAGAAGTGCAGAACAATAAAATTGAATAATGCTTATAAAGTACATTAAATCAATAAATAAAACATTACCCGCACTACCATGCATTTAACACACACTAAAAAAACATACATTGATGATAACGATAAAAGATCACAGATGGCGCACAATAAAGTTTGGAATCAAAGTAGTTGGTCTTGAGAAATGAAGATGGCTTTCTTATCAACAAGATATTAAAATTTAGTTGGTCGAATTTTGACCAATTGGCGACCACTAGTAAATCTAAAGACACAAAGAGATCATTGCTGAAAACCAGTTAAGTTTTTTAAACACAATTTATCTACTTGAACTTTAGACGGAATTAAAATATTCTGGGTTGATTCCAACATAAAACTTTATATCATATAATTACCCAAACAGCCCATCATGTAATATTACAGTGCACTAAAATAATTCTTCATGCATATATTTAACGACGTCATCTGGTGAACTTGTACGTATAACAAGGATGAACGATGTAAGACTTCTTTGATAACCTGCCCCGTGTGTCATGTCTATTTTATTCGGAAATGACTGCATACCAACAAAAAGGTCTGCTTTTATTTTTATTTTCATAAAAGTTAAAGACTGGAACTTTCAGCCTTAGAAGATTTTATATTGAAGGCAGACGGATTTCCTAATTATTAGAAATTTACGCCGCCTAGAGACTCCAAAGGAGGTAATGGTGCGTTGCCAACCTGAGGCCGAGGTGCTTGGCCTTGAGCAATAGTTATTTTTTTTTTTTTATGTTATAAGAAGGCAAACAAGCAGTCGAATTTCCTGATGGTAAGAAATTCACGCCGCCTAGAGACACCAAGGTGGTAATGATGCGTTGCCAACCTGAGGTCAGGATGTTAGGCCTCGAGCAAAAGTAAGTATACCGGCTGCCTTACCCTCCGAAGCGGAATACGTCATGACGTTATGGCAGCAGGAATAGGTAAGGCGGTGGTAAAAATCCGGGTGAGTCGCTGCGAAACTCTACCACCTAGTCAGATGTCACGGTGTTAGTGATGATAAGCCTATGCTCGCCTTTTACGAGCTGCCTGGCAAGAAAGGCAGATGGTGTATTCTGCAAAGGAGCCCGGACCAACACGGGGATTAATCGGCTACCTTATCCTCCGAACCGGAATAAGACAACGCCAAGCACTGACGTTATGGGGGCAGAAATAAATAAGGCAGTGGTACCAATTTGGTACCAATTCGCTGCGAAAATCGCTGCGAAACACTCCCACCAAATCAGATGTCACGGTGTTGGTGACAATAAGCCTATCTTTTGCCTTTTATGAGCAGCTGGTAGAAAGAAAGATGTTTTTTTTTGCAAGGAAGCCCGAACCAGTAGCCATACCGTTTTAGAAAGTGTGAATTACAAACATATCTAGACGCTGAATCCCTTGTAAAAGTAGGTAGAGAGTGCAGTGTCACAATTCCTGAAAATCTATCTAGCTTTCTTCACATTCATTACTGTTTTCATACAAACACGTTAGTTTAGGAGATGCAAAGATACGGGTAAGAATTCACTGCCTTACCTATTCCTTCCGCCTTAATGACTGTCGTGTTCAGGCCCGGAAAAGTAAGGTAGACGGTAGACTTGCACAACAGGTCTAACATTCCGGTCACAGGAGAGCGACGCATCTGTAACATCTATGGTGTCTATAGGCCACGGTAATCGTTTACCATTAGGGGAGCCGAGTGTTTATTACCTCTTACATATAAACAATAAAGGAAATCAGCTCTCTCTCACTTACTATTTTTCAACGTTTGAGTCCATCTTCACTTTTGATCAGGTTAAGGATTATCTTAAGTTGTGTAAAAGTAAAAAAAATATAAAATAATAGTGAAGAGTGTAAGAGCAACTTCAATCCAGGGTGTAAATCAAATCCAACAGTCACAACTCACGTTATAAATTTTCCATGAAACACAGTAATTCGTACATAGGGTATATTACTTTTACGTCCACAATTTATTACAATAGAACGTCCATCTAGTTCGGCGACTCCCAGTAGAATGCCCCCACTTCCAACCAGTCTACTTCTAGCTCTCGATTACCCCCACTCTAGTCATCCCTTCCGCTGATCGGGTTGATAGTTTAGTCACAACAAATACTCTTTACCAAAATAAAAACGGAAGTCATGACTAAAGAATCTTTTAAATTATGATGTTTCTATGGTTTAAATTTCGGTTTACAAACATAACCTTACAAGAGTTCAAATCCAAATATGAAAATGCGTTTTTTGTTTTTTTATTTTAAATACTCATAATATAATTTACAAAGCATAAACAATAGCCCAATATTAATATCGTTTGTCCACCAGTTCGAAGTAGCCATATTTTAATTTATTCAATAAAATCTCTTTGTCAAGCGCCATCGCAACGAACAAAAACTGGAATATTGATGCCTGTGAAATTGATTTTAATTTTCTCCCGTTAAAATATGCAATTAAGTTTTCTCATTTCGTTTTTGGAACCTGTGTTACAAAGGCATGCATATCACGGTGTTTTGGATTACTTATTTTCTTCTGCTAAATAATGATACAATAGCAAATCATTTAAGAGATGAAAGAAAATAGCAATAATAATAGCAAATAATGTAAAAATGTAATCGCCGCGGTTCAGGTGTTGGCCTTAACTGCATGAGGTCCTGGGTTTGAATTCTGGGTCTGGCAACGAAAAAGAAATTTGGTTTTTCCCATTCATAATAGCCGAGGCCAAGCGACGTTACAGGAGTTTTACTGTCCAGTTGCCAAGATATTAGATCTAACATCCAAATATGCAGGCTATCCTACCCTCCGAACTAAAACATGACAACGCCTGGTAGTGGCCGTTTCCTATAATCAACAAATCCTTATCTGTAAATTTAACCGCTCCTAGTTTGTTTAACAGTAACGAAGCGTTACTCATATTTTCAAAAAATGTTCTTAGTTAATTGTCGAATACAAGCAACCGTTGTTAGCAATCTTACTAATCGTACAAAGTACTACTATCCGTAATCAAAACGAGTCTATTCTTGAATACAGGAACCGGGCGT
>NJDD01001667.1:11957-72883 GCA_002245505.1 Calephelis nemesis | reverse complement strand
ATAATAAAAAAAATGTTGCTCAGGATTGGATATGTGCCCGGTTAGCGATAGGCTTGCCACATCACATTGTGAAACTTAGTGTCTTCGGCTAGTAGTGGGTGCCACGGTTGTGCCTCTGCCTACCTCTTGAGGGATATGGGCGTGAAGATACTCGAATGTAAAAGGCAACCGGGGATGTAAAACATGTACTGTATGTGATAAGATAGTAAAAGATCATACTGCTCTCGTGAAGCTGAGAGATAGCCGAGGCCAATCAGCGGGACCAATAGACGTTACAGGAGCTTTACTGTCCAGTTGCCAAGATATTAGATCTAACATGCAAATCTGCAGCCTACCCTACCATCCGAACTAAAACATGACAACGCCAGGTAATGGCCGGTTCCTATAATCAACAAATTCTTATCCGTAAATTTAACCGCTCCTAGTTTGTTTAACAGTAGCGAAGCGTTACTCACATTTTCAAAAAATGTTCTTAGTTAATTGTCGAATACAAGCAACCGTTGTTAGCAATCTTACTAATCGTACAAAGTACTACTATCCGTAATCTAAACGAGTCTATTCTTGAATACAGGAACCGGGCGTAAATCAATCTGCTCTCAGTAGTTTTGTTAGTAATGACATAATTAGCCTGTAATTACCTCTCGCTAGCTGTCAGGATAGAAAGAAGTTGGTCGCTTCTAAAAAGAGGACCCGTTACAATACAGTGGTAAAAAAGTACTAATTGTACAATGATGCTTTAAGCTTTACCTGCGCCCTGGCCGAAAATTAAGCAAAGTCCTCTAAAGGTTTATCTGATTGTATAAATAACTAGCTGACCCAGCAAACTTCGTATAACTTGACATTAATGCTTAGACAGTAGCGCAGTCTGTCGGATCCGATGTGAAACATTCTAAAATCAACAACTGCTTATTATTAAAAAATTAATTTAAAAAAAACATTTTCCAGTGGACCAAATTGTGAATCTAAACCATTCTCGAATTCCCTAGAACACATACAAAAAATTTCATCGACATCGGTCCAGTCGTCTAGAAGGAGTTTAGTTACATACACACTCACAGAAGAAGCATATATATCTTCATATATATATATGAAGATATGGAAAGCCAGAGCATGTAAGAAAATCTTTCAATAATTTGCAAGTAGTCGACGCATGTTTGTATCTGGGACCCGAGGAGGTCGTTCAACCGCGCCCTACCCTTCTGGTTGTGCTCACTATACGCCGAGTTATTAAATGAGGTTATGCAATCGTTACAAATTTTATATATTTGTCTTTCCATACCATTAAGGCCCCATAATTTGTCAGTTAGAAGAGCCAATCGCCGCACTCCCCCGTTCCATGATTAATATTAAAATATGCACTCTAAAGTAAACGTCTTAAGTGACAAATCACTATTTTTGACACTATAAAAGTAATTTGAAAAAAGGTATAAAAACTGAAACACTTTTCTTTTAGGTATAGTACTTATCTATGTTTATGTTAAATCCAGTGTCGATATTTTCATAATTAAAGTAGACAGTTGGGTTTTGCTTTCAAAAAAGGGTTAACTTTTTGATTTTTTTCTATCGAGCAACGAGAAATGAATCGTGTTTTGGAAACACTAGTCTTATAAAGCATATTCATGTTTGTGTATTTTTGTCACCAAGATCCATGATTGCTTTATATGAAAAAAACATTATACCGCTGACGTATTTTAGCATACATGGACCCTTAAGACCACTAGTTTTCCCGAAGTTTCACCAACTTGATTGTTCTCGCGATCATTCTATAAAACCAGCACATCTTGACCTTTGATAGGTCGTAGAGTTTGAAGATTTTCCCTAAATCATTTACTAGATGAATTAATTTTAATGATGCAGTTTTGTTTAAAAGGGTTTATTTTCAAATTGAATTTATATCTGGCTAAAAAGCCATTTAATATATCTTTTTAATTAGTCATTTTATGACGCTACGATTAAGATGTAGTGCTTCCATTTGAATTTAATTAATATCAAGCTAAAAAACGATCTAATATACTCTATATATATCGCCCATTTCAATTCCATTAATATCCGGCTTAAAACAATTTAATAAATCTTATTTAACTAGTCATTTTTAAAAAAATAAAATTATTTTTACTTTTGTCGTCGTCGCATACAGTCAAAGTGATTGTTTGATTTAATGTATTTTAGTATTGCTTTTTAATAATTTCCCGCTGACAAGAAACAGAACTGATGAGTTTTTATACAACTACGTAATTGAGCATTGCCGCCCTAAGCTCGGATATGCTTCATGCTTTAGCAAATTTACCTTATCCTTCATTGCTTAAAATCGCAACAGGATAGTGGCAAGAACTAATAAAGTAGCAAACAAATGAGATGATTGTACTAATCCATGCAAAATTTGCAGGCCTCTACAACTACAAATTTTCAGGTATTTTTGTTACTTTTTATTCCAGTATAATTTTTAGAATGTATTGAGATGCACGGGCAAAACTTGTCCCATCCCAAGTACGAATATTTGCCTTTTTTGTGCATCACAAAAATAAGTATAGTTTTAATTAGAGTAGAAAAAACAGTGTTTTATGTGATACTAGCTAGTACGTGTCAAGAGTATCCGAAACCGGCGTGATAACATGAAAAGGATGTAGGAAGGAAGCCAGACAGGTGTGTCAAGATCGTGAGATTTGGCACTCGATACTCTCTGCCTACCTTGTCAGGAACTTGGCGTGAAGATATGTTTTATGTATGTATGTATATTTGCTATAAGCTCGTGACTTCGTCTGCGTAGAACAGTTACGATTTTTATACAAACTTCATCTCCTATTGAGATAGAGAAACAGACAAAGTGACAGATATTTTTTCTTTCTTTCTTTCTTTGATTCTTTATTGTACACAAAAAAGTCAAAAAAACAAGTAAATGTGTAAAATTATACAAAAGGCTAGCTTATCTCTAAAAGAGATTTCTTCAAGCAAACCCAAAATAAAGAAAATGCAGTGCACAATACAAAAACTTACACAAACCGTACTGTACAAAAAAAACAAAAACTAAATTACTAATAATGACTAAAGTGCCAACATGCTAATTAGTTACACACCAAAACGCTCCATTACTGCCTTATTAAAAACTGTTAATGATTGAATACTCCGAATTTCATAATTTCATTTATGATATTAATATGTATTTGATAAATAGTAAATATGAAAAGTTAACTTTACCAACTTTTAACATAACGAGAACTACATAATATATAAGTTGGTTTTATGTTAACTGACAACGGAGATCTCTCTATTTAAAAACAAAGCGATTCGACTAAATTATTTCTCGGGTCTTTTGTTTTTTCTTTACCCACGTAAACTCAAGGTTTAATATAATTATCATTTACCTGTGACATGTGGATGAAATAGCACCGCGAAATAATGAAAAAAGGTAACTCACCAGACAGATAAGGTATAGTACCTGAGCGACAACTCCTAAGAAAGTACTAATCACAAACCCCTTGGACAGGGAAATGGTATCGGGATTGTGACCACTTGACCATGATTTTCTCTCTCTGGCCATAAATATGGCCACATCTGTGAGACTAGCGTTCAAACGCTCTCTATAGGGAGTTTCAATCGGTAAAATACCCCCCCTGTAAAGGTTGGAAAAAAGAAAAGACCCCTGACCCAGTAAGAGCTATCAGCGGCAGAGGTGGCAATTTAGCGGCTGAAAAGGGAGCAGAAGAACGTAATAGGTCCTAAGAAGATTTCGAAGTCGAATAGGTAGGTATGTATCCTAGCGTTATGAAACTATTATACCGTAACAAATTTTCTGATGGTACGAAATTCCTGCCGCCTCTCTAGGCGGTATCTTTATACCAAAGGTGGTAATGGTGCGTTGCCAACCTGAGGCCGGGATATGAGGCCTCGAGCAACAGTAACCTTACCCTCAGAACCGGAACACGTCATGACGCTATGGCGGTAGGAATAAGTAAGGCGGTGTTACCAATCCGGGTGAGTTGCTGCAAAACTCTACCACCTAGTAAATTGCTTGGTGATTACCAAAAAATGACTCCGTAACAAGTATCTGCGGGTTTCTATGTCCCATAGAGTCCCTACTAGTATTATAAATGCAAAATTGCGTATGTTTATACATTCCGCTTTCATGTTAAATGACAGAACAAATTTTAACTTTATTTAATAAACCAAAAAACAAAAGTAACAGACGTTCTAGATGGTTGTAAACATGATAGTGTTATATGAAGGTAATGTCAAAAGGGCTGAAACCGGCATGTTTGTGTGAAAATAGTGTTTAATACAAAGGAACCTAGGCAGGTCTTCTAGAATCGTAAAATTTGACTCAAGGTATTCTTTACCTACTCTGTAAGGGTTTTGGCGTGAAAATATGAATATTTCAGGCGAAGCAGCGGATAATATCTAGTTTTATATAAATATACAGGTTGTATCCATTGAACTATTATATTGAACTACATTTTCGAGCAGCATGTATTTTGCCATTTTAACGAAACACGCTGAAACATGACGAAGCACTATGCATAGTCTGCAGTACTCTCACGTAGATACTCGACCGACGTCGCTGACAATATTCCAAAATAGGAATAAATTTGTGACGAAACGTCGAACCAATAGTTATTTTCATCGCCTGTGAAATGTACTCACATAGCGGGATGACTTCGATATATATAATATACTAGCTGTTGCCCGCGGCTGTGCCCGCGTGATTAATGATCCCATAGGATATTTTTTGGGATATAAATTATCCTATTTGTTAATACAAGTCACCCTCTATGCGTGTGTCAAATTTCATGAAAATCGGTTAAGCAGTTTTTCCGTGAAGTAGTAATAAATAAACAGACAAACTTACACATTTAAAACGTTAATATCCTATTGAATTAATATTTTTTACTAGCTTTACCTGCTGTCTGTTGTCTGCGTTGATTTTTAAAAAATGTAACTATGTTAATTTGAAATAAAAAGAAAGGGTGTAAACGTGAAATTCTAATAACGGTCCATCCGTTTTCAAAATTAGCCGGAACGAACAGAAAGACAAACAAACACTGTAAAAATATGTTTAAATTTATTTATTCACAACACTTGTACTTTCCATAATATACATATTTCTCGATTTTTATAGTTTAGTCAACCAATTTCGCTATACGAACATCATCAGGGCTATATAACAACTGTTATTTTAATACATGTACCGTAAACACATTTGTATGCATATATTAAAAATCAGATATTGTAAAATTACAAACAGACATCCCAATGTTATTTATTTATGTAAAGAAAGAAAGAAAATTATTTATTTGCGGAAATATGTGTGTAAATGAGATGTTACAAAAATATTAAGTACATCAACATATTCTACCATATTTTGGTGTGCAAATATTTTAACATTTATAAAAAATATTATTCAATAAGGTACATATGCTTTAACTTCTAAGCCAATTATTTATATTTATAACTAGATTAATTATTTATTACCTACTATATATTTCCTACCTACCTATCTACTTATATGAAACAAGGTAGGGTTTTTCGGTGACAACAAATATTGCCGCCTTATTTCTTATTACCCATTAAAAATCATATAAGATAAGGTTTTTAGTACCTTGACGTAAACAATACTTCTATAGAATTCATTCATTTTTTAGTTATACCTTTATATATACATATATATACATTTTCTAGTTATACATATATTTACGCCATTAGAGAAGCGTAAAGTGCTACGATTCTTGCAAACTTGTTCTGCTTAATAAAAATGAATTCTCATTTAATTCATAAGCTATATACACATCAAATTTCATCAAAATAGGTCCAGCTCCATGAATATGAAACTGACAGACATACTTTTGCGTTTAGGACATTAGTTTGTATATTTTTTATATCTAAGAGGAGGCAAATCAGCAAGTGGGTCATCTGATGGAAAATGATCACCGTCGCCCATCTATATTTATGTTTTCCACTAAGGAAAACCTAAGTATACTAAGTCATTATATATACATCATTTTGTGTTTAGTAGTACATTATGCAACTTAAATAAGAAATATAAAATTTTATATAACTCATTTTGAAAGCAGATGCTTCCGGAAGTAAAATTCTAGCTAACTTAAAGAGGAAACGGAACTAACGGTACGACAGCCTGAGGCTACAAAACAGGTTTTCAGAGACAGCGCTACCAACACACTAAAATTCAGACATGTAAAATATTATAGTTCGGTATCGCAATGGAAAGTATTAATACGTAATATAAGCTTTTCATTGTTTGTTAATATTTACAGAGACAATAGAATTTCACATTTATTATCGCTTTGATGTTATCTCTGATTCTCAGATAACTTTAGAGTGAAGAACATTTACGTATTTAGATCTAAGGAAGGGATGCAATTTTGTTATGATATTGAAAGGCAAACAAGCAGAAGGATACACTGATGTTAAGAAATTCACGCCGCCCTCTAGGCTAACAACACCAAAATAAAGTTGCAACTATTGGTGGTACACCTTGGTGGTATTTAAATACAACTTCTAAATTACATATTAATATATTACACGAATTTTACATACTATGTTACATTTTTCCCCGTGTTGGTCCGAGCTCCTGTGCAGAATGGACCATATGCCTTCCTGTGCCAGGTAGGTCGCAAAAGGCGAGTATACGCTTACAGTTACTAACACCGTGACATCTGACTATGTGGTAGAGTTTCGCAGCGACTCACCCGGATTGGCACCACCGCCTTACCTATTCCTGACGCCATAACATCATGACGTATTCCGGTTTGGAGGGTAAGGTAGCCGGTAAACTTACTTTTGCTCGACGCCTAACATCCCAGCCTCAGGTAGGCAACGCACCATTACCAGCGGCGTCAATTTCTTACCATCAGGAAGTCCGTCTGCTTGTTTGCTTTCCATTATCATAAAAAAAATCCATCCATATTTAAACTAAATCGTATGCAAAAATTATAATGCCCCGTATGTGCAGGAACAATGTATGTATATGTCAAGATTGCATAAGCGATTGGCGAGAGGGCTGAGAGATTAATTTGCATACTAGACCAAAACGGATCGTGAGGCTATTTCGTCGGCATCTCTCCCATTTCCTGCTTATAGTCAATACGAAATCCGGCTGTAATACATCTAGATGTTACGTTACTGTGATAATATTTTAACTGAACTCTATATTTTATACAGTATTCTAAAAATGAATAAATATTGAAGGTATTGCTTAATAAACAATTTTTTTATGATAGTGGAAGGCAAACAAGCAGACGGATTTCCTGATAAGAAATTCACGCCGCCTAGAGACACTAAAGGTGACAATGTTGCATTGCCAACCGTAGGACTGGATGTTAGGCCTCGAGCAAAAGTAAGTTTACCGGCTACCTTACTCTCCAAACCGGGACACGTCGACGGCGAGCATTGGACGTTATTGTGGCAATAAGTAGGGCAATGGGACCAATCCGGGCCAACTCTACCACCTAGTTGGATGTCACGGTGTTGGTGACGGTAAGCCTATGCTCAGCTTTTTACGAGCTGCAGGAAGGCTATGGGCTACTCTGCAAAGGAGCCCGGACCAACACGAGAAAAAACATATTAACAACCGGCGCTACGTGTCATAACTAAAATAAATAAAACAAAGTTCCTTTCAGTTGTGTGTATCTATGTATGCTTAGATCTTTAAAACTACGGAACGGATTTTGATGCGGTTTTACTACTAAATAGTGTGATTCAGGAGGACGGCTTATGTGTATATACGATATATATATACGATTATATGTCCCACGAAAAGCAGAGCTGGGTGACAAGTTATAAGTATAAGAAAAACACAGAATATAATAATAATACAGAAAACTTTTACATCTTTATGATAAACTACATCTAATTTAATTTAGCGATCAGATCTTTGAAATAATAAGTTGTTTTCCTTCAACTCTAGAATATTATATATTAATATTTGTACTTATTTACGAATACTTGAGCTACAAAGACAATGTAAATCTCAACTATTTGAATTGGTGAAGCGATTTGAAAGTTATGACGTATTAAAACCACTAACAAACATAACAGAACTAAATAAATAAATAAATAATAATAATAAATAAATATCCCTGGACAAATCACACGAATTGAATCTAACCCCAAAGTAAGCAAATTATATGCTTGTGTTATGGGTGTTAGTCAACGATTCTAATACTTAACTTACTTACTGATATAGAAATACTTAAATAGATACCAGAATATATTTAATAAACACCCAGACGCGGAAATGCAGACATCTAAATGTTCATCACACAAATGGCTGCCCCCGTCGGGAATCGAACCCGAGCCTCGCGTTTGGCCGATGTAGTTAAGCGTGCACGTTAGCCACTCGACCAACGAGGCGGTCATGTAAACTTTATGTAACCTATGAGAATGGTCAATGAAACTAAGAATTTTATTATTTCTATAAATATTTTTCTACTTAATTGTCAATTTTTATTCTGCCTATTTTCTAAAATTTGAGGAAAAAGATTTAACTACAATGTGATTGGATTTATTTGCCCGGTTGGCGGTAGGCTTGCCACCTGTCACATTATGTCTTCGGCTAGTCGTGGGTGCCCTGGTTGTGCCTTTGCCTTCAACTTCGGGCTATGGGCATGGAGATACTTTTTAACTACAGTAACATTAGAATTTTAGTTCGAAAAAATGTAATTTTAGATTTGTGTTATCTTAGTGAAAATTCCCTTTATCCAAAAATTCATTTTTTTCTTTTACTTTTTCTGGCCTAAATTTTATAACAAAAGCACAGTTAATGAGACAACATCTAAAACTACACCCTTTGGTTTACATCATCTGATTTTCACCTTAAGTGACTATAAGCGATCCATATTTTTCATCAGAAAAGTATCTTTTTTAATGTTTTGATGTCATGAAATGAGTTTCAGAAAAAGCAACGTATATAATATCATAAAAGACTGCAATGTGCATAGCTGAAAACTCAGAAAAAAAGTGTTAAGTTACTTGGTTGTTTCAAGTTTCAAAGCTAAAATAGAAACTATTTTAAAAAACAACGTTTCTTTAAGTTTTTTAAATATTATAAACTTAAGAATATATCTTAAACGACTCTTTTATTTTGCTGTCTGTTATAATTTACACAATTGAAGTTATAAGTTTGCCGTCATATGGCTGGAATCCTAAGCATGTGCAAGGATACCCTTCACTTCCAACACAGATCATGACAACACTCGTGGAAAAGCCCATATGCCCATATGAAATTTAAAAATAGCGCTAGCTACCTTTTAATAAATGTTTGAACAAATAAATATATTATTATTATTCTCCATTTGTAAATCTATGTCACATATTTGATCTGAATATTAAGTAAGTGCTCTTAAGTTTGTAATATTTAAAAAACTAAAATAAACATTTTTTAACAACAACATTTTTTTATTTTTTAACAACATTTTTTAACAACAATTTTTTTAGACGCAACTGTCGGTTATAATGTACACCATGAGGTTTTGAGTTATGGATGGGATCCTAGGCATGTGCAAGGATACAGCAGCAGTGTCTATCTATTTATTGGAGGCAGAGGGCCTCCAATAAATATATTTAGATAGACACTGGTGGAAGAATCTATAAACCCAAATGGAAAAGAATAAAAGTATCTTCACGCCCGTATCTCCAAAGATGTAGGCAGAGACAAAACCAGGGCACCCACGACTAACCGAAGACACTAAGTTCCACAATGTGATAGGTGGCAAGCCTATCGTCAACCGGGCACATATCCAAACCCGAGTAACGTTTTTTTTCAACGGTCAAGTCTAACAACTGAACCGCTAGACCACAGAGGCCAGCCCAAATGGAATTTTAAAATATCTGCAATAGCTGAGTTCTTTTAATAAATGTGTGAACAATTAATTATATAATCATTATTCTCCATTTGTAAATCCATGTCACATATTTGATCTGTATATTTTTTGCGGCACATTCATAGTGTGCCCACGCTTTGTGACTACGGAACAAATCAAATATGCATCGTTCGTTCAACCGTGAGATGGAATTCTCGCATTAGTGATATGCCTATGAGCTCGGATTCAATATTTATGCATCAAAGCGTATGAGCTTTGAACTGTTGATTCATAAATTTTTAATTAATGAGCGTCAAATGGCTTTACAAAACGTCAAAACGTTTCTCTGGAAATATCAATAAGCTGTGCTTTATTTTAAGGATCTTTTAGATGGAAATTTACTTGTAGACGTTACATACAATTAGAAAAAGTGAAATGATAAGCAAGCGCGGCAAGAACTTCTCTTACTACAGGTTCATGAAACATAATTATTGTGATTGAGATCGTTTTGAATGTGAATAAGAGATTATTGAAGTTACACTTCTTTTGGCGCGTTAGGAAAAAATAATGAGGGTAATATTTTACGATGCGCGCGCACACCGTCACGAAAAACCGATATTATAAAGTTAGCTATAGTTAACATTTTAGTTTTTCAAAAAAAGGTACAACAAAGTAAAAGTAAGGACATCTACGTATATTTGCGTGAGAACTGACAACTGTATTCAAAATATTTCTTTATTTCTATGGTTAGTGTCATTTTGTCTACAAATGTAAAATAAGGCAAAAGTTACAATTTTTAAAAAGATTTTTATCTTATTACGCCGAAGAAGTATAACTTCTGCCGCGTGTACATAAGTATTCACACAATTTTTTGCAATACTTAAGAAAATGTTAAAAGAGTGTTCCCGAATGTCGACTGTTATTCTGATAAACAAACATTGACCATGACACAAATTATAAAGGATTATGTACAAGTAGACCATGATCCCGAATTTGAAGATTTTATTTTAATTTTAAACTTCAGTTTAGATATTTTTATTTTAACCTTCAGTTCCCAATACATTTATTAAAACTCAATGTATGTTAAAAAAAATCTATGTATGTTTACAAAAAATGTGATGTTCACGATATTAATACGAGGAACAAAAATAATCTAACCGCATACAAAACTCGTCTCCGTAAAATTAGTAAATCCTTTTTGGGTCAATGTAAACGTTACAATAAGCTGCCCATTCGTATTTTTAAATGAAGAAACACTTGTACTGTTTTACGTATCACTGCCCAATGGTATTAGATATCTACCTATAAATAAGTTAAAAAAAATTATCAAAGCAAAATTATGTCAATAAGGCTATTTTACGGTCTCAGAGTATTTGGAAGATGAACATGCTTGGGAATAGAGTTTTCAATCTCCCACTGATATTTGTAATATATTTTTTTGTACCTTTTATTTGAGTTGAAATCAGATTGTAATTAGAATTTTTAATCTAGATTATTCTTAATCTAGATTTAGATATTTTTTTAAATCTAGATTTAGATTATTTTTAATCTAGATTTAATCTAGATATTGTAAATATTATTATTGAAAAAAAGACAAGCCCGCTGAGTTTCTTTCGCCGGATCTTCTCAGTGTGAGGCCGTGATTCCGATCCGGTGGTAGTTTAAAAAATGTCGACGCGCACAAATACTACACTTGTATGGTTCATGTGAATAAAGATTATTCTGATTCTGATTCTGAAGATCGGAATCTGTCAATGGAATCTGACGGAATGGTCACACATTATTACACTACATTACTGTTGGGTAGTGGTGGTAATTTTGTTGCGCAATAGCCAAAGTATTTTATGTTATCATCATCTTCTTTTAACGAAAGTAATAGAAAGAGAAAGAAAGTTATCGAGTTCAAAGTTACCAGATTTGTCTATAGTAAACAAACGAAAAAACGAAATTTTTGCAGACATTAAAGTTTATTAAAAATGTCACAATTTGGAATGTCTAAAGTAATCTGAAAAAAAAGTATCTTCACGCCCATATCCCCGAAGAGGTAGGCAGAGGCGCAACCAGGGCATCCACGTCTAGCCGAAGACATTAAGTCCCACAGTGTGATAGGTGGCAAGCCCATCGCCAACCGGGCACATCTCCAATCCCGACCAACATTTTTTTTTTCTTAGAAAATTGGAAAAATCCGACCGACCCGGGATTCGAACCCGGGACCCCACGCAGTCAAGTCCAACACCCGGACCGCTAGACCACAGAGGCGACTAATCTGAAATGTCTAAAATGTTTTTTTTGTCTCCATTCCACTTTAGTTTACCTAAAATATGTTTAGTTTGTGAACAACACTATCATCATAGAAAGCCATAATATATTTCTAAATTATAATCTGATCTGACTGCGTAATGCTTATTTTGAACACCTTCGTATCATACTATCGTATGTGTGTTTATTCATGTCTTATGTAAAGCTTTTGCTCACTAATTGAAGAAGGCATAATTAGTTTGTTTTTATGTTATAAGATAGTAAACAAGCAGACGGATTTCCTGATGGTAAGAAATTCACGCCGCCTAGAGACACCAAAGATGGTAATGGTGCGTTGCCAACCTGAGGTCAGGATGTTAGGCCTCGAGCAAAAGCAAGTTTACCGGCTACCTTACCCTCCGAACCGGAACACGTCATGACGTTGTGGCGGCAGGAATAGGTAAGGCGGTGGTACCAATCCGGGCGAGTCGTTGCGAAACTCTACCACCTAGTCAGATGTCACGGTGTTAGTGATGATAAGCCTATGCTCGCCTTTTACGAGCTGCCTGGCAAGAAAGGCAGATGGTCTATTTTGCAAAGGAGCCCGGACCAACACGGGGGAAACAAGAACACACGGGGGAAGTTAACATCAATTTTAGCTATGCTTATTCTGGTAAAACTATCATTATCTAAAAGTTGCAGACAGAAAACACGGGTATAAGCTAGTATTAGATATTTGCTACTTAATCACGATGAACAGACTTCAGCGCGCTAATAATGAAATATAAGTTTGTCGCCTTGTCCCGATCCGGATTATCCATTTTGTTAATTGAAGCGTCATTTCAGTCACGCGAGAAGCCGATTAAGGCAACGGCCTGTCTTACCTGCCCCTAAATTGAGTGGGACTGATCACGAATTTAAATGATGAATGTCGCAAATCTTCGTCGCCTGTAAAGATATTTTCAATATCGATTTTATTTATACTGTAGTTTACTTAAATTTGCCTTTTTATAATATATTTAAATTTAAATGATGAATGTCGCAAATCTTCGTCGCCTGTAAAGATATTTTCAATATCGATTTTATTTATACTATAGTTTATTTAAATTTGCCTTTTTATAATGTATTTAAATTTAAATGACGAATGTTGCAAATCTTCAACGCTTGTATAGAGATTTTCAATATCGATTTTATTTATACTACAGTTTACATAAATTTGTCTTTTTATAATATATTTAAATTTAAATGACGGATATTGCAAATCTTCAACGCTTGTATAGATATTTTCAATATCGATTTTATTTATCCAATAGTTTACTTAAATTTGCCTTTTTATAACATATTTAAATTTAAAAGATGAATGTCGCAAATCTTCGTCGCCTGTAAAGATATTTTCAATATCGATTTTATTTATTCTGTAGTTTATTTATCTTCTTTGCCTTTTTATATATTTTTAATCGATTTTATTAAATTTCTTGTTTGAACTTGTCATATTGACCTTCGCCACAAAAACTAATGGCCCGCCCCAGCGTCGCACGGGTATAAAATATACATGTGAGCCTTCCTCTTAAAACACTTTGTCTGTTAAAAAAAACCGCATTAAAAGACGTTGCGTAGTTTAAATTATTGCGTAGGTTTGGAGGGTAAGGTAGCCGGTAAATTTACTTTTGCTCGAGGTCTAACATCCCGGCCTCAGGTTGCATCCCGGCAACAGCTTCACTGTTTTGGTCCTTCGAGCCGGATTTGTACCTATTTATTACTTTAAGGGCTTTGGAAGCGATGTATAAGTTAGACTAAGTAATGTAGTGTTGGAACAAGTGCATGAAATTGTTTGTCTGTAAATTGCTTTTGGATGGAAGGTAAATTCTAGATGCTGAAAAGAGTGTTTTAGGGAATAGTGCGAATTAAGCGTTGAGTAAGCTACTTCAAAGTTAGGGTTTGAGTCAGAGCGCTAGACTCGATCTGCATAATTTTGAGCTTACCCCAACGATACTGTATGGAAGCGAGAGTTAGTTACATAATGCTACTAGAAGACTAGAACAAAAGATCATGCAACCAGAAGCTGATGGTGTAATGCTAGCTGATCGCAATAGCACAAGCGAGGTTGAAAAGAAGTAAAAAAAAAGTATCTTCACTCCCATATCCCCGAAGAGGTAGGCAGAGGCACAACCAGGGCACCCACGACCAGCCGAAGACACTAAGTCCCACAATGTGATAGGTGGCAAGCCTATCGCCAACCGGGCACATTTCCAATCCCGACCAACATTTTTTTATTAGAAAATTGGAAAAATCCAATTCTCCACATGGTCCGCGGTTTCAATCATCTGAAAAGAATGACAGGAGTTATATTGATAGAACAGATATAATGTGAAAGTGGATACTTACCTGGGCAAACTCAATTTTTTTTATGATATTGGAAGGCAAACAAGCAGACGGATTTCCTGATGGTGAGAAATTCCCGCCGCCTAGAAACACCAAAGGTGGTAATGGTGCGTTGCTAACCAGAGGCTGGGATTTTAGGCCTCGAGCGAAAGTAAGTTTACCGGCTACCTGACCCTCTGAACCGGAACACGTCATGACGTTATGGCGGCAGGAATAGGTAAGGCGGTGGTACCAATCCGGGTGGTTGCTGCAAAACTCTACCACCTAGTCAGATGTCTCGTTGTTAGTGACGGTAAATCTGCGCTCGCCTTTTACGAGCTGCCTGGTAGGAAAGCACATAATCTATTCTGCAAAGAACCCCGGATCAACATGGAGTTAGTTTAGTTTCTTAACAAAATCTATCGGATATTATCTTAATTGGCTGTATACTTACTCTGCATTAAAAATTGTCCAAGATTTTTAAATTAATTTGGTATATTTTTTTCTAAAGTAATCATAGTTAATCCCAATCTATAATTTTACAGATAATGTTCTTTAATTTATAAATTAAACTACAAGACACTTTTTACGGGCAAGCAGTCAGTTTTTTATTTAACCTATTTCTTCTTTATTTTGCAAAATATATGTATGCAATTGCACTATCTTTAATCAAGCAATTAAAAGCCCTAAAATAACGAAATAAATCGTTATAAATTATTTTAAAGCATTACGTTAATCAATGGAATTCTTTATCGCTATCATAATACATCCTAAATGAAGTAAAGTACAATATTAAACACATTTATGGTTAACCAAAAATAGAAGCGCCGGTTTATGTCTAAACGCAACAATAATTATTAATTGAAATTTACATTTGGGTGTTCCACTTGATCATAAATTACCTTCTGTGTGCATTATCAGGACCGAATACGTTCATTTCGAATGAAAATTACCTTTAAATCCAGTTATAATAAACCGTAGATGCTTCGTTATTACTGCCATTAATATTGTAATTATTTTTATATTTATGTTTCTTTGATGTAAGTCATATTGTTAGATATCTGAACATAAGCTAGTTCAGGAGCATTTTCGGCTTATTTAGTTTATTAAGCGTACGTTTTCAAGATTATACCTATTGAGAATTAACTTGTTCATACATCAGAGCGATGCTGAAAATTTAAATATTTTTTTATGATATTGGAAAGAAAACAAGCAGAAGTATAAACTGATGGTAAGAAATTCACGCCGCTTCGAGACTCCAAAGGTGGTAATGGTGCGTTGCCAACCTTAGGCCGGGATGTTAGGCCTCGAGCAAAATTAAGTTTACCAGCTACCTTATCCTCCGAACCGGAACATGTCACGATGTTATTGCGGCAGCAATAGGTATTGCGGTGGTACCAATCCGGGCGAGTCGCTGCTAAACGTTACCACCTAGTCAGATGTCACTTACTGACGGTAAGCCTATGCTCGCCTTTCATGAGCTGACTAGCAGGAAGGCAGGTGGTCTATTCTGCAAAGAAGATCGGACCAACACGGGAACAACCTTACATTTAAGTTTAACGGCTACATCAAAACCTAAACGTGCAGATTTAAAGCCAGTGCGACAATATTTGAAAATCTTACAACTGAAGTTACCAAATGATGCGCAGTCGAGTTCTGTTATAGGCAAAAACGCCACCATGCATTCAGATTGCAAAGGACTATCGCATGAGCTACTACATTACTTTTTCTATGAACACCATTATAGTTAAAAACTTGCTTCATGATTTTACGTTTTTGAAAGGCCATAATAGTCAAAGAATAAATATATTTTTCATTTCTTTCCTTAGATTGTGTCATTCACGTTAGTATTTTGCCATTAGTGAAGTAGAAATTTGCATCAAGTTTACCAAAATCAGGATTAAATCATAATTAGTCATAAGTCATACGTAGTCAATAAATATTGTCAGGGTCTTGGGGAAAGCGGTGGCTTCATTATTCAAGCTCATGTAGTAAGATTTGGCGGCAACAAGGATAATATTATATACGAAACGCTAACTTCTTCATAATTATTTCATTTGTGCACTTTCACTGAACAAAATTGTACGAAGTTCCACCAAAATTGACTGATTTCACTCAATATGAACATACAATTCAATAACTATGAAAAAATCTTTTCTCTCGATGACGCCAAAAACTGGAATAAACATCTAACTTGATATCTCAAAACTAATATCCAGGAAATAATGAACATTTGAACACCGCTTCCAAGTTTCTAAGCTTCATCATTGAAAGCTACATTCATTTTGCCTGAAATATTCTGTTACATTTGAATGTTATTAGATATTCAATGTGGAATAAATTTCAAACATGTTTTCTGTCCTGCTTTATTCCAAAGACCATGAAAGAGATGTAAAACAGGCCTTTTGACTTTACGGATTCAACGGGCCACAAATTTGGCGGACTATTCGTACCTGTAAAATCGGATTACAAGCGTCGGTAGCAGAAGTGTGCTAACGAGAGAGAATACTATTATCATCTACAAAAGCGTCTTCAAATAAAGGTCGGTTTTAAAGGGACGTTAAACTTCTTATTTAGTCAAATTAACGACATTAAAAAATATATTGTCCATAAGTTTATTGATCAATGTTCATTAAAATATGACCTGAAAGTAAACTTAAGCACAATTTCTTTTTCTTTCTTTTTTTTTATGTTATAGGAAGGCAAACAAGCAGACGGACTTCCTGATAGTAAGAAATTCACGCCGCCTAGAGACACCAAAGATGGTGATGGTGCGTTGCCAACCTGAGGTCAGGTTGTTAGGCCTCGAGCAAAAGTAAGTTTACCGGCTACCTTACCCTCCGAACCGGAACACGTCATGACGTTATGGCGGCAGGAATAGGTAAGGCGGTGGTACCAATCCGGGCGATTCGCTGCGAAACTCTACCACCTAGTCAGATAAAAAAAAATAAATAAAATATTACAAAAAATAATTCTCGCAATAACGCATGGGGGTCAACGGACTCTGACGCAACGGACGGAAAGCAACTGATTGTCTCACGGCTGCCGCGTGAATTGTCACTACGGAGTATCTTACTACCTAATGTTTATTTGTACCTACAGGCTACTAGGTATCTATTATGTAATGTAATATTATCTGTGAAATTGCTAAAAACCCTTAATGTTTTTGTTTTATCGAAATTTTAATCAGTTAAAAAACCTTACAATCACACAGTACAAATCCAAAGGTCCAGTATTTTAGTTAGCCGAGAGAATAACAGCTGTTTCTAAGTTATAAAAAATCATAGTTGTAAGTTCTGATCAAGGATAGATATGTATCGATGCGCTTGCAGCTTCGATCGTCCGTCGTCGACTCCCGCCCCGCGCGGGAGCGCTCCTTACCAGTTATTATTTCTACAGTCATTTTTCAAATCAGTTGATGTTTGATCGCCTTTAGGGTGTGTCATGTTTTTGTTTGTGTTTGCGTTTATTTTTCGCGAAGTGTTCATGAGTACCTTTCCCATGGTGAAAATTTAATAGAGGGTGGTTAGTGTTATCACCTGGCCTGACCTGATGCCTCCTGACTTCTTCATGTGGGTAGGACGATGAACGTGAACCTTACAATTTAACTGACCTTGCCTTAAAAAGTTATAGGAAAATATGAACCTACTAACAATACTCAAAGACACATCAAAAACCGTGCTAAGTTTTCCATTGAGTGCCTACAATGGTGGATATGTTTAAATATGGGTCTATTTAGTGTGAATAGGTAGGTACGTAAATCATTTTTCTAGTTAGGTACAGGTATGTACCTAACTACAAAAATGATTTACGTATGTAGTCTGTATTTAGGTATGTAGTCTTAGGTAGACTGATTTTTATTTTTACCACATGCCTACATTCACTAGTTTTTTATGATCAAACAGTGCAAAGCCTATCTTTGGGATAGGACACGCAATAAATGTAACACATGCGCCATACCTACAGCTATCGTATCTAGGTGTCACGTGGTGTCGGCGTCTCGCGGGTGACGGTCATTGAACTTGCGCAATTGAATATGAATTATTAAAAATACTGTAATTCATTTATTTTAAGTCCGATTTTTTTTTATTTTTTTTTTTACTGATTTAGTTATACATTCAGAATGTCCAGGTAAAATATCGTGCACTAATTTGAAAAGACCTTATATAATAATATTTTAGACGTGACCATGCTTAATATTGCAATTGTCGGAGCCCGATAAAGTTTATTCATTCATAAAACCGTCAATAAGTTAAATCTTGATTAAAAATATTGATCTAGTAGATTTTGTAACTAGAACTAGATATAGCCTTTTCCGAACGTAAAGAAAAAACAACCACTGACCCTAGCCTTAGTATTACATCAGTGTCTAAAGAAACCAAAAGTGTAGTTTTTCATACAAATATTACTATTATTTGCCCAGTCAACGCAGTTCGAGGTAAAATTTGAGGTTAGCGACGGTGTCACTCAGGCGTGTCAAATCTATTTTTATGGCGATAGCAGTTGTGACGCATGACAGAAGCCTCATTCAGTTTTAGTTTAGATTAGTTGGCTGACATTAAAATATAAACATGTAATAATAATAATAATAATAATAAATCATCTTTATTTCACATAAACCTACAAGAGGCACTTGTGACGGGTCTATATAATAATAAATCTACCACCGGATCGGAACGCGGCCGCACACTGAGAAGATCCGGCAAGAAACTCAGCGGGCTTGTCTTTTTTTTTTCTTACTTTAAAATTGATTTACAATAATTTATGTAATGATACAATATATTTTATAAGACTTATAATTTGTATGACTGTTATGTACAGTTTTTCAAAGCTAACATATAGTGTACATAAATTACTTTTCTGTCTCATTTATGTTTAGGAGTTCAAAAGCTATCGGGATTTTAAAATGTATGAGTTATTTTGTTTTTCTTATGTACCTATATATGAGACTATATGTTTAGGAATAATATTTATAGGAATTTACATAATTGCTGTAATCCATTCCTTGAATGTACAAAAAATACTTCTTTTATCATATTTTTTAGAGATTCAAATCAAAATTTAATTTTTTAACAAATTCAAATTTTAATTTTCCTGTTTTGCACTCAAAAGTCAATGGCTATTTTTTCTTTGCAATAAGGATAGACTTCAATTTTTTATTCATTTTAATTTTGTAATTCATTATTAGTATATGATAAGTTGTCGTATTACCATCATGGTGATACCTACCGTAAACAATTTAACAGGCAATTCAAATTTTAAAATCTTCAATTCTTTTCTGTAATAAAATAAGGCTGAAATTGAATAAATGTTGATAAGTTTCATGAATTTAATTATTCTCGGAAACACCTGTTAATGTAGGTATTAATACAAGAAATGATTTCTCAAAATCAATTATAATATTTCAAGGGAAAAAACAGGAATATCAGATGCTAATTAATAAGAAAATTAATGTTATTACATCGAAATTGGACTCATTACGAAGAATTGTACTCGTCTTTTTTAAAGAGGCGCAGACTACTACTGTTATAGTTTTTTAAGCTTCGAATCCAGAAGCAATTTTCCTGCTTAGTGATATAGAAGAATTATATTTTCAGTCCTTATAATTCATTTTTAGTACTTTATGTACACAACAAGTACAAAAAATAAAAAAAAAACAATTTAACAAAATTGTAATGCATTTTCAGTGTCTTTTTTATCTCTTGTGAATTTCAGTAGTAGCCCATTCGCGTTGAGAAAATACATAACTGAGAATTTTATTTTTATTGGATATTTAACAAATTTTATTTGATACTAGGTTTTAAACAAAAAAAAAATTCTAAGTGGTAGAGTTTCGCAGCGACTCACTTGGTTTGGTACCACTGCCTTACTTATTCCAGCCACCATCATGTCAATGCTTGTCATTACGGAGCACGTTATGCAACCACCATAACATGATCCAGTTCGGAGGGTAAGGTAGACGGTAAACTTACTTTTGCTCGACGACTAACATCCCGTCCTCAGGTTGGCAATGCACCATTACCACTTTTTTGTCTCTAGGCGGCGTGAATAGAAATTCACATCAATTAGGAAAGGACTTGTTTGCCTTCCAATATCATCAAAAAAATGTATAGTTTAAAAAGACATTTACGGAACATATTACATTTGAACAAATAAATGTTTTATACTTTTAATTTATTTTAGTTTTCGGCTACAAATATTTTATGTTTTAATAAGATATGATAATAATAAAAAAAAACTGTCAAAGTGTAAAATTACAAACGTTGTTTAGTAAAAATCAATTCGTTTGACCAGTAAAGCAGAATTGTATAATTATTTCTGTCAGAAATACAATTATTGTTATATGTGTGACAGAGCAAAATAATGCACCTATAAATACTACAGTAATTAACAATAAAACAATGAAAAAGCATCATCTTAAACGAGTACTATACATGTTTTTGTGGCAATACGAGTAATATTTGTTCACATTTCATTACTTACATGTATCTTCACGCCCTTATTCACCAATAGTTAGGCATAAGCAAAACTAATGCACCCACGACTAGCCTAATATAATAGTACAACTTAAGGAAAATATAACCAATCCCGGACAGCGTTTATTTTATTAAAAATAAAAAATGTCTCGTTTTCTGATCCGGGGATCGAGCCTGGGACCTTATAAAACCCAAAACAGTTCGGTTAGACCGCAGAGGTGATTATTTTCGAGTATAATATTACTTTTGCATCAGACATGCAGTTCACAACGAAGAAGCCTCTTAGATTCATTAGATATGTAATAACTATATGACTAAAACAGATATCTAAATTTAGAGATACATTAGTAATACTGCATATTCATGACAATGAGCTGTCAGTTTCAGTTGACACTCGGTAAACAAATCCAGACATCGATTGCAATATTATGTTAGTTTACTATTTGGTGAAAATATATCAAAATATCAAGAGCTGAATACTGCTTTTATACGAAATAGGTAAACGAATTTTTTTTTAATTACTTGTGGAATGTGGAATGACTAAGGAAAAAAAAACCAAGCGAGTTACTTAATTTATATATAAATTTTAACGAAAGAAAAAATTAAGAAAAAATTTCGTTCCTGATATAATTTCTACACCATCGACAATATTTATAAGACAGACGTAACATACATAAAAACTTTTTTTGTAATTAGACATTTATTTACAAGTTACATTTCGACGATTCGGATTTGTTATTTGGATAAGACAATTTCCTAGCGTTAGAAAAAGCAGATATGGTGACGTCATTTGACCAACTGACCGATCGTACGCACACAGTTTGCAGTTAACGAAAAAAATACACTTACAGACAGTAATACGCTGTTATCAATATTTGCACTAATACATCTATCTAAACTAATCAAGTGGTAGGGCGTGGTATTTCAGTTTATACTATTTCTACATACGTGGTTTAAATGGCTTTATAGATTTTAGAGCGTGAGTTGGTTAAATTCGTAGAAATTGACGGAGAACTCCTTCAATAAGACGTCCAACTTCTCCGATGCAACTAGAACCACTTTAAATTCGTGTTGTGATTCGAGTTTAAATCGATGACGAATTGAGCACTTGAACTTCAGCTCAATGTATCTTGAATGCTTGGTAATTGTGTAAAGTGTATCGATTAGATGTAAGTACATTTGGCATCTCCTTGAGTTTAATCTAAACCACGATTTAACGTGGTTCTAGATTAACTGTAAATAAAGTAGAAAATTGCAAATTTTATTCATTATAGTTTTATTGGTCTATAAATTATCTTCCAAGAAGAGGTAGGCAGAGGCACAACCAAGACACCCACGACTAGCCGAATACACGAAGTCCCTCAATGTGATAGCTGGCAAGCGTATCGCAAGCCAGCCACACATCTAATCCCGATCAATTTATCTTTTAGAAAATTAAAAAAAAACACATTTTCTTTTTGTTGCCTGACCCGGGAATCGATCCCAGGACCCCATAAGGCAAAGTCCAACACCTGGACCGTTAGACCATAGAGGCAGCTGTACTATAGAATGATAGATAATTAACTGAGTTCAAAAAGGAATAGGCTTCATCAGAAATAGACATTCAATTTATTTATATATTTCTTTTGTTACGCAATTATTTCCCGAATAATGATTGGATTATAAAAAAACATTTTTACTTAACGTAGGTCATGAGTTAAAGGTTTTTAAAGTAATACTTAAAAATATAAAATAATTAAGTAAGTAACTTAAAAATATATATTCTTATAAATTTACAATACGACGGCTAGATAAAGCTTAAGGCGGTCGCGGGTGCCCTGGTTATATATCTTAATGGATGAATGAATACCTACACTTTACACTACCTCAAAATTTCCAAAAAATAGACACTTTTTAACTTGTAACATTAAACTTTTAACACAAAGGCGGTATTATCGTCTAAAATATAACTGCCTACCCTTGTGAAGATATTTACTTAAAGACAGTGTTGGATTACTCAATAGGCCAGACAAGGCCATGACCTGAGGCCCCCGATGATTAGGGTGCCTCCAAGAAAATTAGACATGAATTTTTTTCGAAACATTTTTAGTTTGCACATATTTTATGATTTTTTTTAATTTAAAAAATACATTCCTATTTATTTGTTATGTTTATTTTATTTTGTTGTTCGTTTGTTGGTTCAATTGTTATTTTATACCAATTTTCAAATTCCACTCTATATTACCAAAACAGTATCTATAGGATTTGAATAAAAAAATATGTTTCGTTTTTTTTGGTGATATGATATATGAGTTGTTTGAAATGCTGAAATTGCGAAAATAATCGTCTATGTTACAATGTTTTTGAAAAAGAGGGGGCCCCAAAATCAAATTGGCCTAGGGCCCCCTATGGGCTTAATCCGGCACTGCTTAAAGAGTCACGCAAGCAAAGCTTCGGTAATAGGATAGTAAGGAAATTAAGTAGCCGTGCCCTATGTTCACGTACAACTCGTAATAGGGCTGTCCATTTAATAACTTAATAAACTCAGGTTGTCAAAAGTTTGTTACCCCGAATTAATGGTGCTTTGTTCAAACGAGCAACTTAATCTCACTAAGTCGGGGAGTTTCGAAACCATTACTTATTTATGTAGCAACTGTAAGTTGATCAGTCTTCAAAGTGATCGCCTGTGTCTAACTTGCATAGCGATGTACAAAGGTATCAGATTGTAAACGGCCATTGTTAATAACATTATATAGGATGGCATTTCTAGGTTTGCTTTTGATAAGGTGAATAAAAATGAAAATGAGAATTTTTTATTAGCAGAATATGTGTATTAAAAAGTTGTTACAAAGATTTAAACATACGATATATTCTACCACATTGTGGTGTGCAAATCTTATTATAGACAATTCTTATGTGAGTGTATATGTCACTGAACTCCTTCTAGACGACTGGACCGATGTCGATGAAACCTTTTCTTATGTATTCTAGGGAATTCGAGAATGGTTTAGATTCACAATTTGGTCCACCGGAAAATGTTCTTTTTAATTAATTTTTTAATAATAAGTAATTGTTGATTTTAGAATGTTTCACATCGGATCCGACAGACTGCGCTACTGTCTATGCGTTAATGTCAAGCGATACGAAGTTTGCTGGGTCAGCTAGTCTTTATACATAATTCTTGTGTTCGTGTGTATGTCACTGAACTCCTTCTAGACGAATGGACCGATGTTGATGTAACTTTTTGTGTGTGTTCAAGGGTATTCGAGAATGGCTTAGACTCACAACTTGGTCTCCTGGAAAATGTTTTTTTAATTAACTTTTAATAAGTAGTTTTTGATTTTGGAATGTTTCACATTGGATCCAACAGACTGCGCTACTGACATAATATTTCTTACACTGTTTAAAAAAAAACTATTTGTTTGCATAAATTAATAAGGTACCTAACAACTTTTCCCCGAGTTGGTCTGAGCTTTTTTGGAGAATAGACCATCTGCCTTCCTGCCAGGCAGCTCGTAAAAGGTGAGCATAGGCTTACCGACACTAACACCGTGACATCTGACTAAGTGGTAGAGTTTCGCAGCGACTCACCCGGATTAGTACCACCGCCTTACCTATTCCTGCCGCCATAAAGTCTTTACATGTTCCGGTTTGGAGGATAAGGTAGCCGCTAAACTTACTTTTGCTCGAGGCCTAACATCCCGGCCTCAGGTGGGCAACGCACCATTACCACCTTTGGTGTCTCTAGGCGGCGTGAATTTCTTACCATCAGAAATCCGCCTTCCAACATCATAAAAAAACAAATAATGCTCCAGAAACAATACGAATGTATCTTAAATTTTGTGCTTATACATACGGTTCGGAAAGTACGGATTACCAATCACTACATAGTATAAAACATAGTCGCTTCCTCTGTCCCTATGTCCCTTTGTACTCTAAAATCTTTAAAACTACGCAACAGATTTTAATGCGGCTTGTTTCAATAGATAAAGTGATTAAAGAGGAAGGTTTATATGTATATTTCTTTACCGGCCGAAGCTGGGGCGGGCCGCTAGTTAATATTAAATCAATATGTCAAAAAAGCAATACTTCGACCTTAACACAATGGCTTGGTGAATCCGAGCAACGTTATTTTACCAGACCACTACACCATAAAGGCGTTTGGATAGAATAGATACATTTAGATTTAGTACAAAAATAGGCGTCCCTTATGGGAGTTAAAGCCGAGCTACATCTATTACCTACTAGATTCGTTGACATACACGCGTACACTCAATCAACGATAGGAGATAAATTTAGAATTTACTGTTTTCAATTGATACATACCCACTTGTTTGTATCTATATTTTAATACGTGAAGCAAAAACTTTGGACCCCTTTTTACGAAAATTGCGTGGACGCAGGAGCATAAAATTTGGCACACTTTTAGTTTATGTGAAGGAGAAGTGCACGCTAATATTTTTTTAATAATAATGCTTGTAAAGTACATTAAATCAATAAATAAAACATTACCCACACTACCATGCCTTTGACACACACAAACAAATATATTGATGATAACGATAAAACATTACACATTTTTTCCACTAAAAAGTTTGGAAGATCACAGATGGCGTACTATACGGTTAGGAAACAAAGTAGTTGGTCTTGAGAAATGAAGATGGCATTCTTATCAACAAGATATTAAAATTTATTATGGTCGAATTTGACCAACGGGCGACCACTAGTATCTAGACACACGGCAGTGTGTCCGCCAAGTTCGAGCAAAACAAAACCGACACACCAGCCGCTTAGTAGTTACATGAACAGGGACCAATATTATCTGCAGTATACATTGAGCCAAGGCGGCTACCATGTTTAGCCAATATTTTATCACAATCTGATATGGACATGGGTTCCGATACGTTGCAAAGTCCAACTTGGCTGTATGTTGGCCAAAAATTTTGGACCTGTATAAACATAAAGGTAATTTACTATGCAGAACTTTAGTTATAGGTATAAGATCAATACCTAACCTTTTATTTTAAACAAAGTTGTTTGACCTTCAATAAAAGCTGTTCGTATTTCGAAATACAAGGCGTGCAATAGATGTAATTAATATAGTACTACTATTTAAAATATGCGCTTCGGCTTGACACTTTTTACTCTTTTTACTCTTTAAACTTTGTTTTTAAATTGGCTGACCTAATCTAAATTTAAGAGAAATGATTAATTATGTAATAAAAACTCCATAATATACAGATATCTTTAAAATACATTCAGATTTCCAAAGCTTGACGCATATAGCCGAAGCACATAATACTACGTGTACTATACCATTTTGAAATATACGTTTACTAGAAATAATATCATAAATTATTGAATACTAGCCGATTCGACGAACTTCGTATCGGTTGATATTTACATCTATTAGCAGTTTTTGAAGTATTGTTTTTTAGATTTGCATTAATTTTTTCTGGTTTTTCTAATCGTAAGAAGCTTCACCTGACAATAACCACAGCTTGGAACCGTTACCAAAAGTAGGTACAGGTTCAATAGTGGTACTTAGCGGATCTTGCCTTTTCGATACATAGATATCACTTTTAAAGTAGATACCTGTCCTTCATATACCGGTACTGTTCCGATACCGATCCCTAGCAAATACCCAAAAATATCTGTATTTAATAAAGATACCCGATAAATACAGGACAGCATTTGCCAAATTTCATTTTCACGTATCAGTATCATTTAAATCTGTCAAAAAGAATAGATACCTTCGATTGAAGAAAAAATGTTACGCAATATATTTCTGGACCTGGAATTATAGAACCAGTACCGGTATAAAAACCTATAAATTAATAGTACCAGACTTAATGGTACTAACCAGTACTAACAGTAACGCCTTTAATTTCAGTATTGCTCCAAGGCCATTATTACCGGTTCCCAAAAATACCGGTATTTCAAGCCCTGTAACCGATACAACAAAACATAATTAGCAAAATATTGGTCCATCAGTTAAGGCACGATGCACAACGACATTGGAAAATGGGGGTTCATTTTTTTTAAAATAATATACTAGCCGACCTTCGTTTCGCTGGACTTTGAGAGCTACTAACAATTTTAATTTATTAAAGAATGTTTTTTTCCATTTTTATGCTATTCTCCCTATTTTTCTTTTCCTGTGAACCTTATTTTAACAATAAAAGAAAAGAAAATTATCAGAAGTGAAGCCATTCGCTTAGGCATGATACGATGACCACAGATGTCAAATTCACGTGACTCCTATAATATTCTTTTATAAAAAAATTAAAAAAATATAGTTAATATATAAAAAAAACTATTATGTTATACCTAGATATCAAAACCCCCGTTTTGGTCCGGGCTCCTTTGTAGAATAGACCATCTGCCTTCCTTGCCAGGCAGCTCGTAAAAGGCGAGCATAGGCTCACCGTCACTAACACCGTGACATCTCACTAGGTGGTAGAGTTTAGCAGCGACTCGCCCGGATTGGTACCACCGCCTTACCTATTCCAGCCGCCAAAACGTCATGACGTATTTCGGTTCGGAGGGTAAGGTAGCCGGTATACTTACTTTTGCTCGAGGCCTAACATCCCGGCCTCAGGTTGGCAACGCACCATTACCACCTTTGGTGTCTTTAGGCGGCGTGAATGTCTTACCATCAGGAAATCTGTCTGCTTGTTTGCCTTCCCATATCATAAAAAAAACGCGCCCTTCATACAGCCAGTTCCATTTTTAACGCTCTGGTTTTAAATTTTGTTACGTCTTTAAAGCTATTCAATAAAATTGTTTTCTTGTATATTGCATAAAATGCAATAACTAACTAATGTTTTTAATTCAACTAGTGGTCGCCCGTTGGTCGATTTTCCGTAATAAATAAAAACATAATAAATTGTAATATCTCAATGATAAGAACTTCATCTTCATTTCTCAAGACCAATTACTTTGTTTCCAAAATGTATGGTGCGCCATCTGTGATCTTTTATCGTTATCATCAATATATTTATTTGTGTGTGTCAAATGCACATGTACTTTAACTAACTAAGAAAAAAACTACTAAATCTAATGTACTATAAGCATAATTAATGAAAGATATTAGCGTTCTGCACCTCTACACATCTTAATATATATAAATTACACATCTACACATCTTAATATAATTAAAAAAAAAATAATAATTAAATAATAATTATTCACGGTACCCGAAGACGAAAATCTTTTATGTTCCTATTGGTAGGACAAATCTCCGAAAATACTCTCCTATATCGAAAATTTGTCTAGACTATAATCGAGCAAATGGTATGGCAAAAGATTTAGATATCTTTAATGACACTTGTCTTGGTCTCAAAAAAAAGTTAAAAGCAGCGTATCTTCCTGCATAACATTATTAAAATTATTAAATTTTAATTGTATTAGTATTATCATTACTAGGTGTATTGCCATTAAGTGATGTTACATCATCTGCAGCAACATGTTAGCTAATTTTATTTTTTTTTTTATTAAGAATGCTGTGCATGCCTTTTATTGGCATACATACAAACATTTGTGTATTTTTAAGTGTTGTATTGTAATATTGTGTGTGTATTGCTGTTGGCATGTCAAAATAAAGAAAAAAAAAAGAAAAAAAAAAAATTTCGTGTCACAATGTTTGTCCTCAATGGACTCCTAAACCACTTAACCGATTATAATATAATTCGCATGCCATGTGCAGTTCGATCCAAGTTGAGAGATAGGATAGCTTATATCTCAATTTATGGTAAAAAATTACCATCGAGCGAAACCGGAACGAGCAGCTAGTAAACTATCATCATCATCATCAGCCATAGGACGTCCACTGCTGAACATAGGCCTCCCCCGTTGACTTCCACTTCGACCGGATGGAAGCGGCCTGCATCCAGCGAGACCCCGCGACCCTCATAAGGTCGTCTATCCATCTCGTGGGTGGCCGTCCTATGCTTCGCTTGCCGGTACGTGGTCTCCACTCGAGAACTTTTCTGCCCCAACGGCCATCAGTTCTTCGCGCTATGTGCCCCGCCCACTGCCACTTCAGCTTGCTAACCCGGCTGGCTATGTCTTTGACTTTCGTTCGCCTGCGGATCTCCTCATTTCTGAATCGATCTCGCAGGGAAACCCCGAGCATAGCCCGCTGTGCAACCTTGAGCTTGTTCATCAGGCCCACAGTAAGAGACCACGTCTCGGTGCCGTAGGTCATCACTGGTAAAACACACACACTGGTTAAAGACTTTTGTTTTGAGACACTGAGGTATTTCGGACGAAAAGACGCTACGCAATTTCCCGAAAGCTGCCCAACCGAGTTGGATTCGTCGATTCACCTCTTTCTCGAAGTTGGAGTAACGAGTTGAAGTAAACTATAAGTGTGCCAAATTTTATGATCCTCCGTCATCGCAATTATTGTAAAAAAGGGTCCAAAGGTTTTGCTTCACGTATTAATATATAGATAAGGGTTAAAACTGTATCTGTCTAAATAGCTTTAGAAATACATTTAAGTGACCATATTTTTAAACCTAGAATAAGTACAGAAAGTTATACATTGTATGAAAAATAATTAATAAATAATAATCCCACCATCCTTCATACATAATGCTTAAGTGGTTTGGGCAGAGTTTTCGATGAAAACTCCCAATAGGATAAAGGTTTACGACGGTTTGAACAAATATCATCTTAAGATATCAACCAATTTAGACTTTAGGGGAAGGTTGCGATCATTGGACCGGCTCTTTCATTGGACCACCTAATTTTTTCAAAAACTATGCGTGTCACAGCAAGTTGAATGTGTTCATAGGCAACAGTACTGATCCCCTCGCCCCCCCGCTAAACCTCAGTGCGCTCGCGACGCGTGCCAAGTAGTGACGGGAGTATATGTGTTAGCGGTGACCGTAATATAAAAACCGTGCCATCAAAAAAATTATGAAAGTAGTATTGTATTTCTTCATATTTGATAATTTTATTAAATCAAATAGCAAATTTATCTGTACTTACATAGACTATGAAGTTTTGTAACAAATTTTGCACGATTTTTAATACCAGCTTTCGTTCTGTTTATATACCTAGTTTCCATCAATGGACCACTATGGTGACGCCACCATTGGATCAGTCCAATCAAAGAAACTTAATGAATTACCTATTTTCACTTAGTATAATCCTAAGAAATGTTTTTGACTTTGTGAATTTCGTTTACATTTACTTGATACTCATAAAAAATATATATATATGTATGTAAACTGCAGCAATATCGGAAATGCAATATCAAAATCAATAAACACCTAAAGATTTTCGTATTGTGTAGGTATATTTAACGTTTTTGATACTTACCTAACTTTTTGTTACAATTATTTCTATATTTCAGAATGTCGGCAGAGAAAGAAAAGAGAAATGTTATTGTTGGAATGAAACTAGTATGAATCGTTATGAAACAAGCTATTGGAATAAACGAAGCGAGTCGAATCCATGGTTTACCAAAAGCTACATTAAAAAGAAGATTGAACGGGAAAAACAAAAAAGCTTTCGAAGAAGTAAAATATTATGATTCATACAAAAACTACTTATTTAATAAAAAATATTTTTTAAATTGTGTTTCACTTAGTCTCCTTCATTGGACCGTTAATACAAATATTTCTAAGTCCAATGATGGCAACTTAGTGGTCCATTCAAGGAAACAGTGGTCTAAAGAAAGCAACTTCTCATTAAAGAGTTATGTTAGTATATTTCTAAAACCTATCAACTTTCACTACCAATAATTTATATACCGTTAATGTACATTTAAACAGCATCACATCCCTACAAATGGTTTTCAATTTTCGATGATATTTCATGAGAAATTACTTGATAAATTTAAGTGGTCCAATCATAGCAACCTTCCCCTAATCCGTTCATAGGTATATTTAATCCATTAGAAAATCTATTTAGTAGTTTTAGAGATTCATTTTGTTATGATAATGCAAGTCAAACAAGCAGACGGATTTCCTGATGGTAATAAATTCACGCCGCCTAGAGGCACCAAAGGCGGTAATAGTGCGTTTCCAATCTGAGACCGGGATGTTGCAAACAGTACCGCGTCTTCGGGGGTCTTTTTTACATTATTCAGGTATAAAAAACAGAAAAATTAAACTTTTACCTTAATTTTTAGTAACAATAATTAAATGATCATTTCTGTTTAGTTAATATTAACCGCCGCGTTGGTCGAGTGGCTAACGTACACGCTTAACTACATCGACCACACGCGAGGCTCGGGTTCGATTCCCGACGGGGGCAGTCATTTGTGTGATGAACATTTAGATGTCTGCATTTCCGGGTCTGGGTGTTTATTAAATATATTCTGGTATCTATTTAAGTATTTCTATGTATTAGAATCGTTGACTAACACCCATAACACAAGCATATAATTTGCTTACTTTGGGGTTAGATTCAATTCGTGTGATTTGTCCAGGGATATTTATTTATTTAATATTAAGTAATATACATTAAAGGTTTATTTTACATCTAATATACATTTTTTATTACTCTGGTGACTTTTTCCTGATATCGTAATTTAAGTAATAATATTATTAATTCAGTTAAGTACATCAATGCACACTCGTATGTGTATATCTATGTGTTTGCCTGAGGTGTTTCACTATATGTTACTAGCCATTAGATTCTGTTACTATCATCTAAATATATATTTATATTAAATATTTATATGGCTAAAAGTATTTTCATTTCCTGAAACCGTATGAAAATTATTGAAAGTTCATGTAGCATAAGATCAATGTATTATTCCATATCTATACATTCAATTCATCGCTATATCTTTTATGAATATCAGCGCTCTTTAGGTAGCTCGTGCCGGAGATCGGATGCTACAGGGTGTTTTGAATTCATTTCCGGCCATTTGGGAAACGGAAATAGAATGGAATATCGCCGGAAGCGCCATTCTACTCTAGACATTTTGTGACCGAATGGAATAATTAAAGCATGTTAATTGAACATATGTCGAAAGAAAAACACAAATATGCTGTAATTGTCAATTATCTGAATTAAATTAAAGTTATAGGAGGAGGTTTGAAATAACTAGCTACTGCCCGTAGCTTCCCTTATCCATTGTGATACTAAAGTACTAAAAACGAATGTTGTAACAACAAAGTATCTAGACGTAACTCGGATTTTTGCGGAATTTAGTGACAAGATGGAGGTTGTATTTTTATTATAATTGAATTTCTTATGCATAATGAGTCAAATTAGTAATTTTTGATGGCATTTTTTACTATATTGTTTAATTAATATGTAAAAGTACAATATTCACGAATGAATTGATGTAAGTATCGTGCAAGAAAGAAAGAAAATTATTTATTTTCGGAATATGTGTGTAAATGAGATATTACAGAAATATTTAAGTATATCAACATATTCTATCACATTTTGGTTTGCAAATATTTTAATATTGTTAAAAAAATATTTAATTACAAACGCTTTAACTTTTAAGCCAATTATTTATATTTATAGCTAGTTTAATTATTTGAAAAATGAAATTTGTTTGCCGAAAATGTGTGCAAAAAACTATAACAAAAGATATTTGTTAATACCAACATATTCTATAACATTATGGTGTTCAAATATCTTTAAAATTATACAGATTTATTATTAAGATTTGTAACATATTATGTTTCAAATGTTTGAAAAAAACTTTAAAATATAATTAGGTTTAACCCTAACTACCATAAGCTACCACCGTTTCCAAGCCTAGCCAGTCAGGAGAAGAAACGGCGTGTGTTTTCTAGGTGCCGTCAAATTTACTCGATGTGATGGTAAGGAGGCCACCGCTTTACACTTGGTCTTGGACACTTAGCGGAATCTAGTGATAAGATGGACGCAGCGTTTTTATTGAAGTGAAAACTTCTTTAGCGGCGTTGCGCACTTTTTTTGAATAGGTAAAAACTTCTAAACTCGCGTCAGGACACTTGACCTGATTCGTAAGACGGCGCAGGGCGCTTACGCGAATGTTCGTGTTGTCATGGTTTTATACGATAGCACCAAAGATAGCGCAATAAATAAATATTTTACTCTACCACATAATTAAAGCAATTCGTGCAAAATTATTCCCGAACCATTCCAAAATATCAAAAATGCACAACGTTAATATTCAAGTTTTCACTTCTGCTGGCACTTCCGTCGTTTTCATAATTTCATAATTCTTAATAAGTCAAATTAGTAATTTTTGGTGGCATTTTTAACTATTTTTTTAGTTAATATGCAAAAGTAAAATATTAATATCGGAAATGGTGTATCATTTGTTTTGTAGATGCCGTCACATTGACGATGAAATGAATATGGCGGCCATCGCTTTATCTAATACTGACTTTACTGTGGCAATTTATAACTTTTTTATGTCTTTTAAACTTCATTTAATTAAATTAACTCTTTTCAAGTAATTATAAGTACTTGTTTCCTTTTGCTTGTTGGTAATTTCTAAGTTAATGTTTTAAGTTTCCATCTAATTCTGATCCAATTAAAAACGTATCTTCACGCCCATATCCCCGAAGAGGTAGGCAGAGGCACAACCAGGGCACCCACGACTAGCCGAAGACACTAAGTCCCACAATGTGATAGGTGGCAAGCCTATCGCCAACCGGGCACATTTCCAATCCCGACCAACATTTTTTTATTAGAAAATTGGAAAAATCCAATTTTGGTTGGCCGACCCGGGATTCGAACCCGGGACCTCGTGCAGTCAAGCCCAATACCCGGACCGCTAGACCACAGAGGCGATTTCTCTCTACGTCTCTTGTAAAATGTTGTCAAGACGAGTGAATATGACTCCCTCTGTCAAAAAGTTATTACATGTCATGCACTGTCAAGCTTCTAACTTAACGCGCTCTAACTCAGGGGTGGGCAAATTACGGCCCGCGGGCCGGATCCGGCCCTTGAGAGGTTTTAATCCGGCCCGCCGAGGGTTTTTTTTAAAAAAAATATGAACCTCCTTAAAAAATTAATGGTCGAAATGTTAAAAGACTACTGAAATTTGAACAATTAAGATACTGAATCGATACTTCAAACTTATATATTGCGTATTTCATATGTTAAGACTTCATAAATAGATTTTATTTTAATAAAGGATTGTATAATAATAAAAAAAATCCTTATGTTATCTTTATACAACGTTTTATAATCGTAATATTTACTGCTATTTTTAGGTGTCTTAATAAACCGGCCCGCCTCAAGATTAATTATAATTTCCTGGCCCGCCACTAGATTTTTTTTAATTAACCGGCCCGCGGTCAAAAGAATTTGACCACCCCTGCTCTAATTCAACACGCTCTAACTCTACAATCTTATTTAATAAATTTTACACTTTAGTCAAAATGACTTTTTCGCTACTACGTGTTCACTGTACTTTACAGTTTTATAATATTGGAACGCAAACAAGCAGACGGATTTTCTTTATGATAAGATATTCAAGCCGTCTAGAGACACCAAAGGTGGTATTAGTGTGTTGCCAGCCTGTGGCCGGGATGTTAGGCCTCGTGCAAAAGTAACTTTTACCGTCTACCCTCCAAACCGGAACACGTCAACGGCAAGTGCTGACGTTATGGCGGCAGAAATAGGTAAGGCGGTGGTACCAATTCGCGCAAGTCGCTGCGAAACTCTGCCACCTATTCAGATAGCAAGGTGTTAGTGACGGTGAGTCTATGCTCGCCTTTTACGAAGTGCCTAGTAGGAACGCAGATGGTAGATTCTGCAAATGAGCTCTGACCAAATTGGAGAGACTAAATTTTGACTAAGGGGTAAAGGTGCTAGTTACTAATGTGCTTACGAGGTTCGGAATGTAGATTTGTATATTTAATGAATGATACTCTATCTTATATCTTATATATATGTATATAAATCTTGTGTCACGATGTATGTTGCCAATAAACTCCAAAACTACTGAACCGATTTCAATCAAATTTACTCACCGTGTGCAGTTTGACCTAACTTAAAAGATAGCTTACGTCTCAGTTTACCTCGGGCGAAACCGCCGGTAACAGCTAGTTATTAAAAGATAAACTAGCATTTACTCGCGGCTTCGCTCGCGTGCTTAAGTATATTTCTCATAAATTGTAGCTTTGTGTTATTCTGATATACAAACTTATATGATATATTAGTAAAGATTCATCTAAATTCAGTAGTTTTTGCTTGAAAGAGTAATAAACATCTATTATTTTTTATAAACTTTCGCATTTATAATATTAAAATACTTCTATTATAATATTAATCTAAACGTAAATGAAAAAATCAATTACTAATATTTAGAGTGGGCTATCTACATATTATATCATCTTGAAATATATCATCTTGTAACTGAATTTGCCGAACAAAAAGGTTTCTTGTGAGTACTACTGAAACGACGGTATACATAAAACACATCAACAAAGAAATCTATAATATAAAAATGAATTGCTAAATGTGTTGATAAGCGCATAACTTCCGAGCGACTCAACCGAGTTGGATAATTCCTTCTTTGCTGTATTAGTTATTGTCAGAAGAAGGGTCATATGAAAAGAAAAACTGGGAATATTGCAGGGAAAATGGGAAATACAGTACTTAACTTTTTCCATACAAAGTGAACGCGTGGAACGAAGTTTGCCGGGACAGCTAGTAACATATAAAAATAACTACATTAATTAAAACCGACTTCAAAACTAAAAAGTAAAAATAAGAAAGATTTAATATTAATAATAATATGTATATGAGCCATTCACCAATAGGTTTGAACTTTGAAGTTGGTGCCAAGCCTTATACTTATAATTTTATTATAAGTAAGTATTAAATTGGATTTGCACCGACTTTAAACCTTTAAGTTAAAAGCATATATAAGTAATAGGTAGTATATAATCAATATTAAATCTTTATTATCTATTACTTTTTAGTTTTGAAGTCGGTTTTATTTACGTAGTTATTTTTATTTAATACTTTGTAGTTTAATGCTAATATGTTTAAATTTATCAAAATAATCATCGGAATAGGTGAAAATTATTGAAAAATGCTCATAAATTAAACACACGTTTTTTTTTTGTAGTTAACACTTGTACTTATCCACAACATTGGAATTCCACCAAGTTCCGACGATAGCAAGTATAGATTCATAAAATAAAAACGAATGGGCCTACCTTAATCAAATGTTTATGGGACCAATTCCAAACTATTCCACATCAAACAAAAAAAAAGGAATTACGTAAATCAGTTCAGAAACCACGTAGAAATTGATGTACATATATGAAATCATATCCCCCGTGTTGCTCCGGGCTCCTTTGAAGAATAGACCATCTGCCTTCCTGCCAGGCAGCTCGTAAAAGGCGAGCGAATGCTTATTGTCACTAACACCGTGACACCTGACTGGGTGGTAGAGTTTCGCAGCGACTCACCCGGATTGGTACCACCGCCTTACCTATTCCTGCCGCCATAACGTCATGAGGTAAGGTAGCCGGTAAATTTACTTTTGCTCAAGGCCTAACATCCCGGCATCAGTTTAGCAACGCACCATTACCACCTTTGGTGTCTCTAGGCGGCGAAAATTTCTTACCATCAGGAAATCCGTCTGCTTGTTGCCTTCCAGTATCATAAAAAAAAACATATACCGGCCGAATAGAGAACCTCCTCGTTTTTTTTTAACTCTGTTAAAAATTGGCTCATTATCTAACTACTGCACAGACGTAAATTTCTAACAATTTGCAAAAATGTATAAGGTTCACAATTTAACTACATCTTTTTTTAATTATGTAGCTTCAGATTTTTTTATTGGATAAATCAAATTTGATTACACTTACATGTGAGAGAAACCAGAAACCACCCGCTACGATAAAAACAAGTTATTTTTTTATCATACGTAAATACGTATTAAACACACATAATTGTGTTTACAAAAGGGTATAAAGTACATTTCGTGTTTATTTATATTTACGAAGTAGGAAGTTTGAACCCCATAAAGGACAAACCAGTGAAGCGATATAACTTAAGTAATTGCCAATTCCGGTGCCTTTTGGAATTACAATTAAAAATTCACGTCAAAACTTGTACCCCTTAAGTTGTTTCAAAGGCCTTTATTATTTCTGTTATTAAAACGGGATCTTGTTTCGTTTGGGAATTAAAATTAACAGGTTTATTCGGCTAAATAATCTGTTGTTTATGCTTTCAGTTAGGAGTTGAGGGGCCGAAAGTTCGGCGATAAATTTCAACAATAAGGAGCCGGTGATATTATTCATGACGCTCCTCGAGTTTGTTCAAACACCCCGCCCTTCACAATTACTTCGTTAAGATATTACCATTATTTTTTTGTCTGTTTGAAGTATTTTTTGTTTCGTTTTGGTTAAAGAATAGTTGAGGAGTATGTTTCTGTTTACTTGAATCCAAAACTAAACATAAGATTTAGGTTAGGATTATTTTATATATTATTTTTGTGTTCTGGAGACTATATATTACTCGCTTACTAATGTTTTTATGTATATAAGTAATACGTAAATCAATTTTGCCGTCATTTTTGAACCGATTTTAAAAATCACTTATTATTTATTTTAGTGGTCTCTTTGATCTTAACTAGAGCCTGTTTTTGTGTACCTAAAATCCAAAATTGATTTTTGTTTCACTTTAGGAGTATTCTGTTTATTTTTTTTATATTTTATACATTATGAAAATAGCCATTTCCGAAATATATTAATATTGTTTATTAAAAAAACCGTTTTTTCAAGGCTTAATGCTGAAGTCTGGATCTGAAGAATACAAAAAATTAAATATTGAAATCGAAGTCGGTATTTTAAGCAACTTGTGCTCATCCTATAAATCTCCAACATTTTTCACTAAGAGCTGTGCAGGAACTTGCCCGAGTAGGGATTCCGTGCCTTAATCCCGATACATCTTAAAAAATTAATATATTCACTAACACACACACAAAACACTATGTCAATACAAGGAATAAAAATAATCTTGCTGTGCAAGTGTCTCGTCTCCACATAGTAAGCCATTCTTTCATGGGCCAATGTATACGGTTTTACAATAAACTTCCCGATTCTTCCGAGATCTTCAAATTCATTAATTTAAAAAATTTGTTAAATTAAGAAACATATACTAAAGTAGTTCAAGTTCATACCATAACACAGACTATACTTAATACTCGCCTCTGTGGTCTAGCGGTCCGGGTGTTGGACTTGACTGCATGAGGTCTCGGCTTCGAATCCCGGGTCGGCCAACAAAAAGGTAATTGGATTTTTCCAATTTTCTAATAAAAAAAAATGTTGGTCGGGATTGGAAATGTGCCCGGTTGGCGATAGGCTTGCCACCTATCACGTTATGGGACTTAGTGTCTTCGGCTAGTCGTGGGTGCCCTGGTAGTGCCTCTGCCTACCTCTTCGGGGATATGGGCGTGAAGATGATTTATACTTAATACAGTTTATTAAAGACTATAATGTAAACTTAAAATTTAATACTTAAGACTGCTTTTCAAAGTATATTTCGTCTGCTTAAAGCTCAAAGATATGTTTATTTTAATTTCAATTCTAGCTACAAAATCAGTTCATACAAACTAAAATACATATTCTACAAAGCCAGCATAACACCGCATTCCAAATGAAGCTCATATCAGTTTATACTTCCCTTATCGGGAATACTATGGGTTTTCGTCAAAATAAAATGTTTCCTCCAAGGGCCTTCATTACAAGATGGTTTTACGAGGCGACTACATTCTACTAGACAGAAGATTTCCCTGAGGTAAAGAATATTTTATAGGCTTTATAATTTAAGTGCCGTTTCCTTTATCGTGACATCTGAAGGCAGCTAATATATTTTATTACGAAATAATGCAAATGTTTTGTTCTGAGGCCCTAAATTTATTGCTTCTATATACATGTTTTTATTAGCCATAGCCAAATAAATGTAATGATAGTGCCAATTCTGTTGCTTAAAGAACTTTAAACTTTTTCTAGAGCATGTCACGTCTACAAGAAAAAATTGAAACGGAAGTCAGTATGGCTGTTTTTAATTAGGGTGTTTTTGATGAAATAATAGAGATCAACACTAATAACCTCATTTCTTGTTTAGTTTACTATACTTTAATTTTTTTGAATCTCAAAATTAAGATTTTAAAAGGCCTAAATTTTTTTAAACTCAAAAATGAGATCTTAAAGGGCTTAAAATTTTTAAAACATGTCATAAATTTTCCCTAAAACTGTTTAATTTTGCAGTAATTTCAGTTTATTACTCAAATTTTCACTCATTAAAATGAAACAGCTGGTGTTTCATCTTTTATACTTCCTCCAGTCTTGACTAAATGGACTTGAGGTCCCTTGGAGCTTTAATGGCAAGTTTCTATTAGTTTAGTATCGCTTCTGTGGTCTAGCGGTCCAACGTCTATGACATTAGTAGAGGTAGTAGAGGTACAACCAAGGCACCAACGACTAGCCGAAGACACTAAATCCCACAATGTGATAGGTGGCAAGCCTATCGCCAACCGGGCACATTTCCAATCCCGACCAACATTTTGTAATCAGAAAATTGGAAAAATCCAATTTTCTTTTTGTTGGCCGACCCGGGATTCAAACCCGGGACCTCATGCAGTCAAGTCCAACACCCGGACCGCTAGACCACAGAGGCGATTTATTTAAATGGTTCTTACTTGATCAATTCTATCACAGTTCTCTAGTTACATATTTATATGGAACTTTGAGTTTAAAGATAGGAAAAAATATATCCTAATTGCGGATCAGGATAAGACTTATCGCAAAGGTGTTATAAAAATTATAATTCTAAAAATTTCACGTACCACGTAAGCCTTTTTAGCCTACGCACCCTTCGCCATGTCTGTGACGTAGAGAAATGGACGAACCGTTTAGCAAATGGAAATCCGGATTATGATAAATCACAAACTTTTGAAATTTGCCGCCTATTCCCGTGATTTATTCGCCGAGTATACAAAGCGATATGCGTTGTTTTGCTCACGATTGCTTTTAGTACAACGAAAAATATTTCATGCCAAGTCTCTTAGGATTGTCTGCAAAAGTTTTGTTTTATGTTACCTTTCAGAGATAATTACAATGAATGGTATGTATTATTTAATTTGATTATTTTTTGTTAGAATTAGCGTCTAACTGGCTCCAAAAAGAAGGAGGTAATTGATTCGTGTGTATGTCTTTTACGCATTTACTCGGCTAGCCTGTTACAAACTGCCTAATTAGAAAGCAGATAATATATGTTAATGGATTAACACGAGGAAAAGTTTATTATATCCCAATGACTTTATGTGATATCCTGAAAAATTACAAAGTACAGAGTAAAAAGAAAATCGCCTCTGCTGTCTAGCGGTCCGGTGTTGGAATTGACTTCAGGAGGTATCGGGTTCGATCTTCGGGTTTGTGTGAAAAAATGTGTTTTTTTAAATTTCTTATAAAAAATGAGGTTGCCAGGATTAGATATGCGGCCAGTTGGCGATAGGGTCGTCACCTATCGCGCTTTGGAACTAAGTGTATTTGGCTAACCGTGTATGCACTGGTTGTACCTCTACCTATATCTTAGGTGATACGGGCGTAAAGATGCTAATGTCCTACTCCTATCCATATCATTAACTTGGTATTCAACTAGACACAATTATCAGTGAATTACCCGTACGTGAACGGAATGCAAGGTTGATTAGGTGCATAATATACGGTGAGTGAACCCTCACTTAACATGCTAAATTCAGCTTAGATTGTATGAAATTCGTAGTTAGCAATACGGTCTCTATCTAAATAGCCTACAATAAAAGAACCATTTCATCTAAAATCTTGTTTTACATATCTGTATATTGATATAAATAATAAGGTTAAAGTAAGTATCTTCGCGCCCATATCCCCGAAACGGGTAGATAGAGTCACAACCATAGATTCTACGACTAGCCGAGGTCATTATGTCCAACAATGTGATAGATGGCAAGCCTATCGCTAACTGAGCACATGTACCGTTCCGAACAATGTTATTTTTATTAGAAAATTTATTTTTTGTTGCCCGACCCGGGAATCATACCTGGGAACTCAAGAAACAAATGCTTGCCCCCGGTTGGGAATCAAACCTAAGTCTTAGTCAGTGTAGCTAGGCGTGTACGCTAGTCACTCAACCAACGAGGTGGTCAACAATATTGCAAAGTTTTTATGATATGGGAATAGATCCAAACAGACGGATTTTTTATTGCAAGAAATGCACGCTTAGATACAACAAAAGTGGTGAAGGTATATTGCCAACCGGGACCTCGAGCACAAGTAAGTTTACCGGCTACGCTACCTACCGAACTGGAACACGTCAACGACAAACACTGACGTAGGTTAAACTTAAACCTAATTTTTAAAAAAATTAAAAAGTTAGGTGTAAACACAAAAATGTTTTCACCCGTCTAAAATGCAAATGTTGCTTTGTTGGTTGATATGATAATACGTCTAACCACTTTACACTTTCTAGGTTTCAGGCATTTGGATAATTAATTTAGAATATTGCGAGTCTGGGTTTTCATTAAATTTATTCCGGTATTTCGTTATTCCGGAATACATAATATCTATTCACTTTTTAAAGTGAAAACTTCTATAGCGGCGTTGCACACTTTTTTTTGGAATGGGTAAAAACTTCTAAATTCGCGTCACGACACGTTACCTGATCGAAAATTCGTGAGACGGCGAAGGTTTTTTTTTTAATGACTAAATTATTGCTAATCTCGCGATTTTATGCAACTTCACCGAGCTTTGTGGGCCGGGCAGAGTGCTCAGCCCGAGACATCATTATTTAAATGCATGGGGCTGTTACCTACAACGCCAGCACCAAGGGCTGTCTCCCGGGAGACCGTACCTCGACGTGGTGCTGCGTTCTGGTTACTGGGTGGATTAGAAGGAGGAATATTGGCGGCTCGTTACCCGGCGTTAGGCGCCGGGCGCAAGAGAGGTCTTCGTCGCCGAGACCGGTGGCGACGGTGTCGTGTGATGTTGTTGTGATGTGAGTTTGTCACGGCGAAGGGCGTTTGCGCGAATGTTCGTGTTGTCATGTTTGTGTACGATAACGCAATAAATAAATATTATATTGTCCCACAAAAATGTTAGTACTTTCACACTGATAATTATTTTGCAAAAATTGCTTTAATTATCAATGTCAAAGTACTATATCATGGATACGTAGAATTGGATAGTCCATGGTAGTCCAACTAAAACTTTATGACAATTTTTTAAATGAATTTTGAGTTACATTTAATACTAGCTTCCGCTCGCAGCATTGCCTGCTTTCCAAGTTATATTTTTCATAAGTAGTAGCCTATATATTATTCAGAGGTATAAACTACATTCCTGTAAAGTTTCATCCAAATGTCTTCAGTAGTTTGTGCGTGAAAAAATAACAAACTTCCAACCATTCTGATAAACTTTCGCATTAATTATAAAACTAAACAAGTAATGAAAATGGATAATTTTCTCTGTGTAGTTTCATCCTTCCATAGTTTTATAGTTTATACCATATTTTTTTTAAATATATCGCAACTTGATTGCATTTATAAAGAGTTATGCGACATTTTCTCTTACTTAAAATTGTGTCGAATCGAATGATTGTTTATTAATAATTAACTGGCCGACCCGGCCTGGCAGGTACAAAATATAGACTTTGTTTTATACTATGTTGTGGTTACACTTTATTAAGTATAACTTAAGACAATTGGGATGTTAATATTATTTATATTTCATCATTTTAATCTTCAGATATAATATAGAATCAAAAGAGTTTCGCAAGCGAAGGTCGAAAGATATTATTTATGTTTTTTTTTTTTTCATTCAAAGGTTAAGTTCCTACCCACCCTATCCCAGAAGAAAGTTTTGTTTTTACTTTAAAAGAATGTGCAACTACATTTACAATAGTAAAAGGGCGCTTGGAGCACTTGACTTTTTTAATTGGAAGAGGGTAATGGAAGAGGGTAAGGAATGGCCTTTCTATAAATATGCGATGTTGCCAGCTTGATAAAAACTACAATATTTGCTAATAATTATTATATCTTCGAATGAAGCGAAATTATTTAATATCAATTGAACTTCATTTGCGATATTCCTTTTATCTTATATTATGTAGGACCCTTTCGAAATCATTAGATATCTTTCGAAAAATGAATTGCACGTGGTGGTAAATAAATAATTTAACTCTTTTTTTAATAGTTTTGTTGTGCTTTAATTATTGTACACATGTACTAAGTAGTAAAAAAAATTATTTCATTACACGTAAGCACGCCTTCATTTGTTTTATTCGCGTTGGTCCGGGCTCCTTTGTAGTATAGACCATCTGCCTTCCTGTGCCAGGCAGCTCGTAAAAAGCGAGCATAGACTTTCCGTCACTAACACCGTGACATCTGACTAGGTGTTAGAGTTTCGCAGCGACTCACCCGGATTGGTATCACCGCCTTACCTATTCCTGCCGCCATAACGTCATGACGTGTTCCGGTTCGGAGGGTAAGGTAGCCGGTTAACTTACTTTTGCTCGAGGCCTAACATCAAGGCCTCTGATTGGCAACGCACCATTACCACCTTTGGTGTCTCTAGGCGGCGGGAATTTCTTACCATCAGGAAATCCGTCTGCTTGTTTGCCTTCCAATGTTATACAAAAAATGTGGTGGTAGATTACATACAATTAACAAATATACAATAGATGATACGCAATGCGAATGTGGGGAATTACCAAGTTGCTCCTTTATTATGCGGGGGTATTTTCGAAGGTCTCTGATGCTGGAGTATTTGTATCAAAATATTTATAAACTGTGGAGGAAGTAACTCAAGTCGCTAGGAACACTTAGCAATAGATACGCTCTGACTACTACGTAAGGGACTTGGCGTAAAGATATGTATGTAACAATGAAAATTTAGGAAAAAAAAACTGAAACTAATAAGGAGGAATCATAGGAAGTAGCTAGTATATGAAAGTACGTGTACGATGTACATATTTGGAATTCGGTGCTTGAATTAGTATGATACTGGAATTCAACTTGATGAGCCATAATATTCAGTAAATTAGCTGTACTTGAAGGGAATGTAGGGTTGATTTGGCGCGTATAATACAGTAATTAATAATCCTCCCAGCATGGCAGAAGTCAATGAAATTCAAACGAAATATAGTGGTATAAGTTTGTATTTGTGTTTTTAGTAATTAACACTTAGAATGGAATAATTCGAACATTTCTGAAGTGAAAACTTCTTTAGCGGAATTGCGCACTTTTTTTGGAATGGATAAAAACTTCTTAACTCACGTCAGGACACGTGACGTGATTCGTAATAAAAAAAATCGTAAGACGGCGCAGGGCGCTTACGCAAATGTTCGTGTTCTCATGTTGGTATAAGATAGCACAATAAATGAATATTGTATTCTACCACATAAATGATAGTACTTTCATACTGATAATTTAAGCATTTCGTGCAAATTTTTTCCCTAACTATTCCAAAATATCAAAAATGCACAACGTTAATATGCAAGCTTTTACTTCTACAGTGCAGTTTCCCGGAGTGCAACCCGTCGTTTTTTTTTAAACAACACTATTGTACTCTTAAATAATACTTAATTTAATACTTTACAACTGAAAAGGACAAAAAACTTAAGGATAGTATTTTAACAAAATATAGTAGTGAAAAAAAAATGAGTTTTGAAACATAAGTAAACTGCAAAAACTGAATGCAACTATTTCATGAAGTAACACTTCGCGACTTGATAATTTTCGAAAGATTCCAAAATGGTCCCATATAAATTTTGAGTTATATAAAAAAATCAAGTGCTGTTCGTTAGACTCGCCAAAACTCGAGAACAGCTGAACTGATTTGGCTAATTTCGGTCTTTAATTAGTTGTTCAAGTCTAGGGAACGTTTAAAAAAAAGAAAAAGGCAAAAACTAGGAAAAACAATATTTAATTTTTTTTCCATACATACTGAACGGTTTGGACAAAGTTCGCCGGGACAGCTATGTGTTTGCTATACCGATGCAACGCATGACGCATTAAAATTAAAAAACGGATAGACAAAATTCCAAAACTGACTTAATATGTAGGTAATGTAAAGATTTTTTATTATTTATTAAATGGTAATAAAATAATAAATCTTGAGACTTTCAGAATGGGTGTATCGTCGGAAAATCCGTATCCGTGCATTTTAGAAAAAAGAAAAAAGTCCATTTATATAAATTTCAGTTGAATATTTTTTTTAAAAGTAGGATAAATATAAATTTTTGGTGTCAATACGAAAAAGTGCTTACTGCGCTGGTTAGTTTAAGTGAAAAGAATGGCTGATGCAAGATTGCCAAAACAATAATATACAATGCGAAAGTGAATAAAATATGTAGATGTACCTGGGGAGACCTTGACTGACAATCCATGATCGAATTTTATTATTTTATCCGAAGTTGGTGATATACTCGGCCCAAAAGGAGACTTATCGTTGTAAGATGTATGTACAAAAACCATTAAAATATAATTAACTAGCTGTTGCCCGCAACTTCATACATGCGATAAATTTACTTTTCATGTCTTTTGATAAAAACGACAGAAATTAAACAACTACTGCCGACACTATATTTAGTAAAATTTCGGTCAGTACTTTTTTCATTAAAAGTGAAGAAACAGACTCTTGAGTTTTTACCCTGTATACAACATGCATAAACATTTGTTTTTAAAAACATTGCATATACAATTTTTTTATATCTGTTTTATTATATGTATAGATCAGAAAAGAAAGCACTTTATGTTAATCAAATATTCCGTCTGTTTGTAGAAAAACAATAATATATCTCAATCACGTTTTATTGGTAGCGTGTCCGCCTTCCATCCATTAATGAGAAGTAGATGCAATAACTAACGAAAATGAATGCTTCTAGGTGTTGTTTTAATATTTTTTATTCACGCAATCTTTTATTTGATACAATTTGTTTTTTGATTTCCAATGTAAGATCCTGTATGTCCGTATTGTAGGCAAAGGACAACTAGGGCACCCACGATTAGGTGAAGACAAAATGTAATAAATATATAATAATATAAATAAATAAATACATATCCCAGGACAAATCACACAAATTGAATCTAACCCCAAAGTAAGCAAATTATATGCTTGTGTTATGGGTGTTAGTCAACGATACTATTACATATATATACTTCAATAGATACCAGAATAAATTTAATAAACACCCAGACCCGGAAATGCAGACATCTAAATGTTCATCACACACACATGCCTGCCCCCGTCGGGAATCGAACCCGAGCCTCGCGGTTCGTCGATGTAGTTAAGCGAGTACCCTAGCCACTCGGCCAACGAGGCGGTCTAATAGCCTATTACCAGCCAGGCGCTTATGAAAATATGTTGTTTTAATTAGAAAATTTAAAAAAACACACACATTGGAAGCATAACCCAAGAATCAAAGCGAAACCTTATGTAGCCAACGCCAGTACTAGAGCATAGAAGTGATTTTCAATTAGGCAGTTTTGTGCAAGCTTTAAGTTTGTCATTTTAATCCCAGAGATAAATTTCAGCCAGAATAAAATTAAATATTTTGCTGTTTAAAATCCATATTTAGTTTGATATACTGCATTTCGTTTAAAAATATTTTATTGCAAAATTTTTATACTTCCCTGGATTTTTCGGTAGTTTACGGTAGACAGGGTTAGGTAGTTTACGGTAGACAGGGTTAAATTCAATTATAGTTATTAAATGATTTGGTAATAAATAATTAATCTATTTATAAATATAAATAATTGGCTAAGAAGTTAAAGCATATGTACCTTACCGCCTCGTTAGTCGAGTGGCTAACGTACACGCTTAACTACATCGACCAAACGCGAGGCTCGGGTTCGATTTCCGACGGGGGCAGGCATTTGTGTAATGAACATTTATATGTTTGCATTTCCGGGTCTGGGTGTTTATTAAATATATTCTGGTATCTATTTAAGTATTTCTATGTATTAGAATCGTTGACTAACACCCATAACACAAGCATATGATTTGCTTACTTTGGGGTTAGATTCAATTCGTGTGGATTGTCCAGCGATATTTATTTATTTATTATTAAATAATATTTTTTATCAATGTTAAAATATTTGCACATCAAAATATGGTAGAATTATGTTGACATACTTAAATATTTTTGTAATATCTAATTTACACACATATTTCCGCAAATAAATATTTTTTTTTCTTTTCTTTTCTTCTTTTCTTTGCCTTTTTTTACTTGAATACTTTGATCCTGTTAGTTTCTTTATTTATTAGCTCTTTATTGTACACAACAAAAAAAAATACAGAAAAACTTAAGACTAAAATAAACATAAGTACAAAGGGCGAGCTTATCTCAAATGAATGAAATTTCTTCCAGCCAACCCGTTAAAGGAAAACAATAAATGAAATATGTAGACCTGGTGTACAATACTATACAAAAAAAATAACTACATACTAAATACAATAACAGACTAAACATAATACATACCGAAATATCTACTACCTACATGAATAAAGCTAAATAACTCTAAGAAAAAGTTCTTTTAATTGTTTTTTCGTAAAAAATATTTTGGGTTTTGAACAAAGTCTATTATTTTTTTATCTCTTCGGCTACGTGTATTACTAAAATAAGTGCTATCTGTGTGTTTGTCTTCTCACAATACAGTAAAACACGTTTTATTCTTACTGTAACATATTATCTTAAATTAAATTTGTCAGTTTTTTTCCATGAAAAGAGTGTAGCGAGGAAGGGAATTTCCAACCACTTCATTATTTCTGTCTTAGTGCATCTAGTTTCAAAAGAAACTGCAACGCTCACTAATGAGTATAATAACTTTACTCATAATTGCACAGTAGTTGACACAGACGGACTCAACTACACATACTACAGGTATTTAATTATGTGTTTCGTCTAGGTAAAAAGATTATTAAGATGCCGGCGAAGTATACTGAAATTTAAATTTTGCGTTATGTATGGAACTATTTAATTCCTTTTCTCTATTTACAAAATAAATTTAAATTTTCTGAGAGGTTTAAGTAATGAGGAAGTGGCGAAGAAAGTAACTTAATATCTAAAATAAATGTTGTGTAGTAAACTATTCAGATTTAAGTTTAAGATAAAACAAAACAGAGAAAGAGTTTTGGCGCCATCGAGAGAAAATATGGTCTTAGTTTTTTCATAGTTATTGAATTTCGTGTTGATATTGAGTGAAATTAGTCAATTTTGGTGGCATTTTGTACAATTTCGTTCAGTGAAAGTGCACAAGTGAAATAATTTTGAAGAAATCAGCGTATCGTGTATTTCCTCGTTGCCGCCAAATCTTATTACATGCACTTGAGTAATGAGGCCAAAACTTTACCCAAGATCCTGACATGACTTTTTGATGACTTATGACTGATGACTAATTATATTTAATTAAAATTGATTTAAAACTACGTGACTAATGGCAAAATATTAACGTAAAGGCCAAAACCTAAAGAAAGAAAGAACAAAAAAGAGTATTTCGCGTTCAAAAAATACTAAAAAATTAATTAGTTGCAAAATTTATTGTTAAAATGAAGGATTTTTTGGAATAGCATATACAATGTTTTGTATTACATACATGAAAACAACAATTTGCTACATTTATTCATAAAATATCAACAAAAAAAACTAACAAAAAATGTAGACGAAAAAGCTGTTAGAGTTGTTCGAATTGAAAAAGTCAAAACAATTGAATTTATTACAATAAAACATTACAATAAAATTCAATAAATTTTCAGAAGTATGAAAAAAATCTTCACCGTTATCTTAATAGTTGTGAGTTGGTTACCTTTTGTTGAATTTTTAATCACATTAAATTTGGCGAGACAAAACGGTATTTGTTATTGCTGTTACTACATTTACATTTACTACTTCACAATTTTGCATTAAATATATCAAATAAAAAACTTTGACCAAACGTGCTTGTCATCTAAACAAAAAATAATTCTGAATCGTTATTAATAGTTTTTATTTAATTTACCATTTCATGTGCTTTGTGTTGATACTTGATGAAAACTATTGCTTCAATTAAATAAAATTCAGGTCCATGCCCTAAAAAAAAGTTTATTGACCTTTTTTATTTTTATAGCACAATACAGCGAACAAACATACGAATTTCCCAATAGTAAGAAACAACGACAGTAGACACCATAAATGACAATAAATATGTCGCTGTTCTGTAGTCAGGATCTGATAAAATATCTGCAATACTGAAAATTTGCATTTACCTGTAATTTGGGTATCAATGCCTAATATGAAACAAGGCAATGCAAAAAACAAAAAAAAAAACAATTTACCTTATTATTTGTCTAGTAATTTGAGCGCAGAATCTATTGGAGGCGCCCTAGGTGCGGACATTATTGACCCTACCCAATAATATAGACCCTACTTTCGGAGTGAACGTCCTAATAGTCCTCAAAGTATTGCGATAATGTTAAATCTTCTCGGTTAACAATACTTAAGCCGTTTTGAATAAAGACATAAATCTAAATCGAATGTTGCGGACTGAAGACTACAAAATGATGGATCTATGCTTAGACAGATAAGAAAATGAGTTTAAATTTATAAATGTTTTATTACTTTAGGAGTTCTCTTTTGAGAAAAAAAGAGGTCGAAGTTTGAACTAGGATTTCCAAGTATACGCCTGTCATTTTCTTTTCTAATTGGTTTGGCGATATAACCGTAACAGCGTACCATACACACAGCAGACAGATAATATTACTACGCTCAGATAGATTTATAATGTACTTTTTTAAATTTGGTTAAATGGTTAATACTTCATGTTATAAATTTAAAAGTATCTTCATACATTACAGTTTTATAACTTCGAAAATAGCGAAAAAGCGGCAATAAGAAACTGCAATGGATAAAAGCTAAAATCTAGTAATAACTATAGACAACTTTTTTTTATATTATAGGAAGGCAAACAAGCAGACGTGCGTTGCCAACCTGAGGTCAGGATGTTAGGCCTCGAGCAAAAGTAAGTTTACCGGCTACCCCACCCTCCGAACCGGAACACGTCATGACGTTATAGCGGCAGGAATAGGTAAGGCGGTGGTACCAATCCGGGCGAGTCGCTGCGAAACTCTACCACCTAGTCAGATGTCACGGTCTTAGTGATGATAAGCCTATGCTCGTCTTTTACGAGCTGCCTGGCAAGAAAGGCAGATGGTCTATTCTGCAAAGGAGCCCCGACCAACACGGGAAATACTGGTTTAAAACTTAAATAAACTAAAACTAATTAAAATGATTAACCTTTATAGCTTCTAAGTTTAATTTATGTAAATCTATGTAGTCTTATCCCCTTTCTGATATATTCGCAATGGGCATTACTTAGCAAAAACAAGAAAATGAATAATGCCTGAAGAATAGCTTTTAAAAGAAAGTCAGGAAGATTTATTTATAGGACGTAGTATCGCAGTGCTGTGAAATTTATGAAACCGGTGGGAATTGATACAGTGATCTTTTCTGAAACAACTTTAATGTTCATGATATTTGCTGCTTTCAAAATATTATTATATTTACATATGTTTATTTTGTAAATTTGTCCAACTGTCAAACTAGATTGATTTTAGTAAAATAAGCTTTTAATACATGCAAGATCTGGTAAAAATTGGATTTAAAAACGATCTCATAATTTTCCCATGAAACATATAAATAATTACCAAATATTGTAAAACAATGTGATTTTACGAAAATCCGCCGGGTTTTAATTTTTTTCTGGCACATTTTAATATGTCTATCGTCATAATTTAGTTTTTTTTTTAAATTTACCGTCCCGGCAAAATCTTTTGCTTTTTTACTATTTTGTTATTCTGTAGAATATTATTGAAGTGAAACTTCTTTATCGGGGTTGGGAAAAAAATAGTGTAACATTTTTTCGTTACGCGTCATATTTTCCGTTACGCGCCATCTTTGTTCTTATCCCTACCATGCGTGATTCGAAGTATACTTTCTCCAGAAAAAATGTTACACTAAATTTTTTTCCAACCCCGATAAAGAATTTTCACTTCAAAAAATCTACCACCGTATCGGTACGCGGCCACACATTGAGAATATCTGACCACAGAATCAGCCTTACTGAAATAAATGATTTTATAATTCAATAGTTAATATTTTTTGACGAATTATTTATGATTGAAATTAAAAGTTATTTTATTTTTATTTTTTCAACCAAATCAAACAATCAAATTAGAGTTTAGTTTACGATTTAAAGAAAAGTATTTGTTATTAAGCCGTATAAATAAAAGCTAACCACATGTTATATTTTAATAGAATAACAAACTATTATAATTAAAATACTCCACTTTGTAAAGTAATCCTCTTTAATCTCGAAATGTATATTACGGTTGAACTAATTCAAAAATAATTGGACGGTGAAACCGGATCTAGCTAAATAGCAGATTTATTTCAAATAACCACGTCTGATCTGTTTTAATTTAATACCTCTGCTAATTGATTCTAATGACTAAAATTTTGTTAAGTTTATGAAAGGAATTCAAACGTTGGAGTTGAATCCTCAGTTGCTTTAATAGTCAAAGCATTTGTCATTTTGAAAGGGTGAATCATGTCTGAGCTGACTATTTTTCTTTCTTTTTTTATGATATTGGAAGGCAAACGAGCAGACGGATTTCCTGATGATATTCAACAAAGGTGATAATGGTGCGTTGCCAACCTGAGCCCGGGATGTTAGGCCTTAAGCAAAAGTAAGTTTACCGGCTACCTTACCTTCCAAAAAGAAACACGTCATGACGTTATGGCGGCAGGAATAGGTAAGGCGGTGGTACCAATCCGGGAAAGTCGCTGCGAAACTCTACCACCTAGTCAGATGTCAAGATGTTAGTGACGGTAAGCCTATGCTCGCTTTTTACGAGCTGCATGGCAGGAAGGCAGATGGTCGATTCTGCAAAGGAGCCCGGACCAACACGGGGTAAAATATTAATAATAGTATCCCAAGCACATGTCAATCTGAATCTATAAAATAACATGTCCTGACTGACTGATTCATCATCGCCGAGCAAAAACTGTTTAAGTTACAGTCATGAAATTTGGTGAGTAGGGTCGTTTTATTAAGTAGACACTTACTGAGGACGGAATTTTGGAAATTCTAACCCCAAAAGAATGAAATAGGGATTGAAAGTTAGTATGAAAAGTCGTCATGTTTTTAAGTTAGAAACATGAAAATTGATTTTTGGGCTACTTATTGAGAAGAATAAATACGTATTTAAGCGTTTATGGAAATTCTAACCCTAACGGGTGTGACAGAGGTTGAAATTTTGTATAAATTATATATATATAAAAACAGTGAATACATTAGTCGCCTCTGTGGTCTAGCGGTTCAGTTGTTGGACTTGACTGCATAAGGTCCCGGGTTCGAATCCCGGGTCGGGCAACAAAAAGAAAATTGGGTTTTTCCTATTTTTCTAATAAAAAAATGTTGCTCGGGATAGGATATGTGCCCGGTTAGCGATAGGCTTGCCACCTATCACATTGTGGGACTTAGTATCTTCGGCTAGTCGTGGTTACCCTAGTGGTGCCTCTGCCTAAATCTTCGGGGATATGGGCGTGAAGATACTTTTTTTAATACATTAGTTGATAATAATAAAAACATTTTCGGAATGTCCTATAATGTTTTATCATCTATGCCAACCACCATTTATTTATTTTTAATGACAGCAAACAAGACGGCTTTCCTGATGGTAAGAAGCAACTGTGGCATAAAGAAATTATAGCATAAGTGCGTAACTGTACTTTAATCGAAATGTTACCCCTATTGCAAGTCTACCGGTTTCTACCCTCCGAACAAAAACGTAACAGTTTTTTTATGGAAGCAGGGATAGGTATGCCAGTGGATCCCTTTTTGGGCACCTCACAGAACCAGTGTGTGTGGCTTGTGGGTAATGACCAACGATATATAAAATTCTAGTACAATATATAGGACGAACAACTATTATTGTCGACGATTAGAAATGTCCATCTTGAATGTTCAAAACTTTTGATATTATTATCTCTGCGTATTTAATATTAAGTCTCTTCACGCTCGTATCCCCGAAGAGGTAGGCAGAGGCACCACTAGGGCACCCACGACTAGGCGAAGACACAAATTCCGACAATGTGATAGGTGGCATGCCTATCGCCAAACGAGCACATATCCAATCCCGGGTATATTTTTTTATTAGAAAACCCGATTTCGTTTTTGTTGCCCGACCTCAGGCAGTCAAGTCCGATAACTGAATCGCTAGACCATAGAGGCGACAATATGTATTAAGTATTAATATGTACATTTGTCACATACAGTTTTCATATATCCCTACTTATTAGTGCAACGGACCCTCGTACACCATCGTCACAGCTATCAGTGAGGCAAAAAAAGGTAGGCATAAATTAAAAACGTCAACCGTCCAAAGTACTAGCATAATAGACGTCAATGGACCCTTATAACATAGTCTAGCCTATTAGGAACAGCCTTACTGAAACAGATGGTCTATTCAACACAGAGAACCCAGTAAAACCAGAGGTAAACTACAGACATTAGTATTTCACATTTCTGTTTGGATTTGTATGTATTACTAACAGATCTAACAGTTATGTCTTCTGATGTAACATAAACAATGATTTTATTTATACTATTGGTGGCATGTTGATCGAAATTCGACCATAATAAATTTTAATATCTAGTTGATAAGAACGCCATATTCATTTCTCAAGACGAACTACTTTGTTTCCATACTTTTTAGTACGCCATCTGTGATCTTTTATCGTTATCATCAATATATGTATTTGTTTGTGTGTATCAAATGCATGGTAGTACGTGTAATGTTCTATTTTCTGAATTAATGCACTTTATAAACGTTATCATTAAAAAATATTAGCGTTCTGCACTTTTTCTACACATAAACTATAAGTGTGCCAAATTTCATACTCCTCCGTTAGCGCAATTTTCGTAAAAAGAGAACCAAAGTTTTTATTTCACGTATTAAAATATAGATGATCTTTCTTCTGACAGTAACTTACACATCAAAATACGAATCAATAAAATTGACCCACCCATTCAGGGATGATGGGAGGACCAATTAGCATAGGCATTCAGTTTTATTACTTTTAAGAAATAAGACAAGTTGACCCGGCGAACTTCGTATTGCTTGATATTAACGGGTACTAATAATTTGTATAGATTTAAGCATTTTTTCCCCGTGTTGGTCCGGGCTCCTTTGCAGAATAGGCCATTTGCCTTCCTGCCAGGCAGCTCGTAAAAGGCGAGCATAGGCTTACCGTCACTAACACCGTGACATCTGACTAGTTGGTAGAGTTTCGCAGCGACTCGCCCGGATTGGTACCATCGCCTTACCCATCCCTGACGTGTTCCGGTTTGGAGGGTAAAGTAGCAGGTAAACTTGATTTTGCTCGAGGTCTTACACCGGGTCTAAGGCTGGCAACGCACCATTACCACCTTTGGTGTCTCTAGGCGGCGTGAATTTCTTACCATCAGGAAATCCGTCTGCTTGTTTGCCTTCCAATATCATAAAAAAATAACATTTTCCCTAGAACTTTCTTGGTTTTCCTTTTCGAACCTCCTCCTGACAATAACTAACACAAAAAAAATTAGCAGAATTGGTCCAACCGTTCAGGTGTGATACGATGACCACGCGAAATGGGAACTACATAATATATTATACATAATATATTTTTTATAACAGAAGTCAGCCAACAAGCACACAAATCATATAATGGTAAGAGGCCAACGAGGTATATAAACGTCATAAGTGACAGTTATAGCTGCTTTGTTGCCGGGAGCGTCAGACCTTCAGTATTAGTCTACCCGTCCATATTGGAACTGTACTGCAAAACACTCCACTGTCAGGGAAAAACGAAATAACTAAGTAAGTATCTTCACGCCCATGTCCCGAAAGAAGTAGGCAGAGGCACAACCTGGGCACCCATGACTAGCAGAAGACACTAAGTTCCACACTATCGGCCAATGTTAATAATGTATCTCAATCTAATGGATTTCAAGCAATCTAGATAGCTCCGTATCTGCCGGCCTATCTCATACCTAATTGCCATATTTATCCTGTCCACAGACATGTAATTGGCAAGCGATAACATAAAAACGGTTCAAAATATCAATCTATGACAGCAAGTTTTGGATTAGGATTGATTATTAATATTGGCCGTAGGTGGCAAGCCTATCGCCAACCGGGCACATATCTAATCCCGACCAACATTTTTTTTAGAATGAAAATTGGAAAAACCAAATTTTCTTTTAGTTGCCCGACCCTTAATACGAACCCATGCAGGGACTTCATGCAGTCAAGTCCAACACCTGAACTGCTAGACTACAAAAGCGAAAATACGAAATTCGAATATGCTTACGAAAATATTACATAAGATATACAACACATCAACTCTTTGAGATATTTTAACCTTTGTACCTATATAAAGTTATAACATGTTAAATATCTTGGAGTTGATATCGGATACTTCATTTCATTTATAAAACGCTGGGGAATTATTAAAAGGAGAGAGCTTATTTGTTGAACGTATCATTGTAAGAAAAATGTAAATAGACAACAAAAAAGTGAGGGTGTTTTGTGAGAAGTAGCTCTTGGGCCCGACAAAATGACACTTACGTCTTGTCAACGCAGGGGACACTTAAAGCAACTCGCTTTTCAAGATACACGAAGATCGTAGATATACTATGATATGCCGATGGAAGTATATGACTGGCGTTTGGGTGAACATGAAAAAAAAACTTTTACAAAAGTAAGTTAGACATCGTCTAAGCTGGAACAACTCGTATTTTTAAATAAAGAAATACTTGTACTGTTTTACGTATAACTTATAATTGAAGTGAAACTTCTTTATCGGGGTTGGAAAAAATGTAGTGTAACATTTTTTCGTTACGCGCCAGCTTTGTTCTTATCCCTACCACGCGTGAATCGAAGTATACTTTCTCAAGCGGAGTAGGGATTGACAATAAACTTTATTTAACCAATTTCTGTAAAGTTGCATAAAGAAAATTATTTTTTGAAAAATAATGTCATAAAGAAGTTTCACTTCTTCACTTCTTACGAGTGTACGCTAGTATACGCACACATTTTTTTATTGTTTTGCAAATAGCCTACCAGTTTCGCTTATGCAGCAACACCAGGGCTAGAACTTAAACTACTAGTACTACTTAGTAGTTGAAGTTTTAGCCTTGATGATGCTGTATATTATGTATGTATATTTGAAGTTTTACCAAGCGCTGACGATGGAAAATATCGAATACATATAATTATATGGAATAGCTCGCTTTAAATAGGTGACGTGTTAGTCTGAATATAAACGAAATGTTATGAATGTGTTAGTGTTTATTTTTTTAAGAAATCTTACTGCGTATGGAGTGACTAGTCAGGCGTTTATATCAGAATAATTTTTTCTTCATGTGAACTTTCTCCCGGCAATAACTAACTTAGGGCCCCATACTTAGTCAGCCAGAAGAGCCAATCGCCGCACTCCCCTGTTCCATGACTACTATGAAATATTGTGCACTAAAGTAAACGTCTTAAGCTACAAATCACTATTTTTGACACTATAAAAGTATTTTGAAAAAATGTATAAAAACTGAAACGCTTATCTTTTAGGTATAGTACTTATTTATGTTTATGTTAAATCTGGTGTCGATATTTTCATAATTGAAGTAGACAGTAGGGTTTTGCTTTCAAAAAAGGGTTAACTTTTTTATTCTTTTCTATCGAACAAAGTGAAATGAATCGTGTTTTGGAAACACTAGTCTAGTAAAGCATATTCATGTTAATCTTGTGTATTTTTGTCACCAAGATCCATGATTGCTTTGTATGAAAAAAGCATTATACTGCTGACGTATTTTAGCATATATGGACCCTTAAGAAAAAAATTTCGATATGGTCTAACCGTTCGTCCCATGAACAAGGGAAATAGGAATTAATTATTGCACTTGCAGCCCGAGAGCTCACAACTAGTGGGCGTCGGCTGTTCACAAACAAAGCTGTAACACCTGATCTACTCGATCTTCGTAATCGTATTGTAAATGTCTACAGGACTATTCACAAACAGTAGCTTCTCTATCACTCACTACACTGTATACAGACATTACCCCGTGTTGGTGCGGGCTCCTTTGCAGAATAGACCATCTGCCTTCCTTGCCAGGCAGCTCGTAAAAGGCGAGCATAGGCTTACCATCACTAACACCGTGACATCCCACTAGGTGGTAGAGTTTGGCAACGACTCGCCCGGATTGGTACCACCGCCTTACCTATTCCTGCCGCCATAATGTCATGACGTGTTCCGGTTCGGAGGGTAAGGTAGCCGGTAAACTTACTTTTGCTCGAGGCCTAACATCCCGACCTCAGGTTGGCAACGCACAATTACCACCTTTGGTGTCTCTAGGCCGCGTAAATTTCTTACCAACAGGAAATCCGTCTGCTTGTTTGCCATCCTATAACATAAAAAAACTCACTACACTGTATACAGACATTACTATACTCACGCATAAACAACTATAGCTTACTCCTATCTGTTGCTAAGCGAACTATCGTGAGCATTGGAGTAAGGACTTTTCTATGACAACACTACCTTAACACGTCAACGGGATGCGTGTCTACGTAAATCCCCTGAAGGGGGAAGCAGCGAGCTCCACCCCGGCCCTCACCACTCAGAGCATTATCCCGTAGTGGTCAACAACTCGAGTCCCAGATAACAACTAAATTTTCAATTACGATCTAGCAGTGACTCTATGTCCTATGATAGGTAGAGACTACCAATGAGAACCTCCACGATATGTAGCGATCCGAATACTGCAAGACGTACACAAGACATGATGAAAACGTGTTTGCTACAACTTATAAACCTATTGCTATTGCTCCAGCTGTTATGCCAACTTTTACAATGACCGCCGTATCTTCACCTAATACATGATTCTCCGACAAACGTTATTACAAGTTCCATAATTGATTACAATAAAAATATCAACGCACCATTAACATCTTTGGTGTCTCTAGACGGCGTGAATGTCTTACCATCAGGAAATCCGTCTGCTTGTTTGCCTTCCCATAACATAAAAAAAATTACATACTACCTATTACTAAAATGTACTATTTACTAATAGGTTTATAGTCGGTTGCGATCCAATTTAATACTTACCTATAATAATAAATAATAATAACAAGTCATCTTTATTTCACATAAACCTACAAGAGGCTCTTATGACGGGTCTATATAATAATAAATCTACCACCGGATCGGAACGCGGCTGTACACTGAGAAGATCCGGCAAGAAACTCAGCGGGCTTGTCGTTTTTTTTTTCTTACTTTAAAATATATTTATATTATAAAATAACTACTTTGATTAAATACTTTAATCATTGATTAAATACTTTGATTAAATACTTTAATCAAAGTAGTTATTTTAATTGAATACTTTTTAGTTAATTGCTAATATAATTGAATTTATTAAAATAAACATTGGGAAAAAAAGCTCAAAAAATAAAAACCAATAGGCCCACCTGAACCAATATTTTATGAGATCAATACGAAACTATTTCGCACCAAACAAAAAAAGAATTACGTAAATCGGTTCTGAAACCATGCAGAAATTGGAGTACATGCATAAAAAAATATAAAGGCTGAATTGATAACCTCCTCGTTTTTTTAACTCAGTTAAAAAAATAAAAAGATTACCTTTATTCCTATCTACCGTACACTGCCACTATTTCCAACTCTAGCCAGTCACAAGAAGAAACGACAATGCAAACTCCTCAGCAACCTGACCTTTAACATATCTGCCTTTAACTACATTTTAGATTAACCATAGCCATTTGCATATATTGATTATATTAAAACAACAATAAAGGCCGTGTAACTTAAACTGTGACCCACAAAACAGATTACAAGAGAGGTCGGACCGCTCTCCTACGCCTATATATTTCGCCTTCAAGGCGACACCTGGTTTAGCAATAAATTATTTAGATATCGCCTGGGATTGTACACCCAAGACTTCATTAATATACAGCTGAAAAACTTCTTACAACGACCGGCTAGTTGGGAACTGTAATTTATTTAACGGAAACAGTATGGGAAACATAGTAAATGTTTTGTTAAGACAACCATTTCTTTAGTAAATGTACATTGTTGTATTTAAATATAGTTTACTCAATACTACCTGAATGATGGAAGGCAAACAAGCACATAGATTTCCTGATGATAAGAAATTCACGCCGCCTAGAGACACTAAAGGTGATAATGGTGAGTAGCCAACCTGAGGCCAGGATGTTAGACCTCGAGTAAATGTAAATTCCGAAACCGGAACACGTCAACGGCAAGCGTAGAACGTTGTGAAACTATCACCTACTAAATTTTCATAGCTTTGACTTGCTGTTAGAGAAAACATACTATAGTGTAAAAGATTTTCTTTTTTTATTTACCCGTCTTGGTCCGGGCTCCCTTACAGAATAAGCCATGTGCCTTCCTGCCAGGCAGCTCGTAATAGGCGAGCATAGGTTTACCGTCGCTAACACCGCGACATCTGATTAGGTGGCAGAGTTTTACAGCGACTCGCGCGGATTGGTATCACCGCTTTACCTATTCCTGCTGCCATATCGTTAGTGCTTGCCGTTGACATGTTCCGGCTCGGAGGATAAGCCGATAAACTTTACTATTGCTTGCCTAACATCCCGGCCTTAGGCTGGCAACGCACCAATACGACCTTTGGTGTATGTACAATCTTGTCACCTAGGCGACGTGTATGATAAGTAATAGAATCAGGAAATCTGTCTACTTGTTTGCCTTCCAATATCATTAAAAAAGACAAGTATAAATAATAAAACATTTCTAATTTTACTTAGACCGTTATACAAGGGTGGATTGAAAAGTACTCGACCTATTTGATTTCAATTCTAGAAATCAAATCTACCACATTATTTAGTTCAGTACAGATTAGTAATAACTAGTTGTGATTTTATAAATGTTTAACGGTCTAAATACTTTAAATGGGAGATAACAAAAGTGCATCTATTATGAGGGTGATTACACAAAAAAATAAACATATGCCTTATTTAGTATTTGTTTATTTATTTATTTAGACCGAATACTTTTCAATCGCAAATTGTAATTTCAGAAGCTTGCCAAGTTGTTTGTTTTGCCGTTTTTTTTCTTGTCTGCGTAGGTTTGAAAACGTTGATATTACAAGGCAGATAGGACATAGTCCTTTACGTAACGTTTTACCCGTTAGGCTTAGGTGTATGGAAACATTGAAAATGTTGTTTTTCCTAGTTTTCCTCTTTTTCTTCTTTGTTAAACCTTCTCTGGGTTCCACAAATATTCAAAAATCAAAATTGGCTAATTTAATCAAAACCGGTCCAGCTATTCCCGAGTTTTAGCAAGACTAACGATTAGCAATATGTTTCTGTAGATAAGTAGCTGACCCGGCAGATGTTCTTCTGCTATTTCTTTTATTGTGATATTAGTAAAAAAATGGGGCGAGTTATCCTTATCACTTAGGACCACTTGCACATTCCCGGGTTACATTTGACATTGAGTTAAACTGTCAAATATAAGGTGATTTAACTCGAGTTAGACGTTAACTCAGTGTTAAATGCTTAAACCAGGAACGTGCAAGTGGCCCTTAGAGGTATGAAAAATATATAGTAGTTGATTATCGGATCTGTGGAAATAAATATAAAATTTGATGGAAACAGGTAAAACCGTTTTGAGGAGTACGTTAACTAACTTTGTAACAGATAATTTTGTACAAAGATATTAAACATTTTAATTGTTTAAAGTTAGATTCTCACTCACAAAAACTTAACTCATTATTTGTCAGTTTTTTTTATTTTGGTGTCTTCCAAACTTTGGTTGTTTTGAAAGAGATCGCTTAACTTTATTTCTTTTTTTTAAAGAATAACCTTTGTTTTAAAATATAAAGAATATTTTGGTATTTGTTTATTGTTATCATTTTTATTACTTTGAGCTTACAGAAAAACATGAATATGTGTAAAAAAAATATAGATCTAGAACTAAGTCTAATTGGCTCTATGTTTTGATTTCCTGT
>NJDD01001665.1:99339-117375 GCA_002245505.1 Calephelis nemesis | reverse complement strand
GAGGTACACATAATAAACTGATTGCTGTTGTATGGGAAATAAAGTATTTAAACAAGTTGTCTTTTTTAATGTTACTTGTTATTTTTATAATTATATTTTCTCACTATTGTGCTCTCGCAGTATTAACGTTTTCGTTTACTCAAACTTCCTTTTGCTTTTAACTGATTATTTCATTTAAGTTTTGTGTGTTTTTTTAGTTTTCTCATATTGCAAGGAATAAATATTTTTTTACAAAATGAATGTACTTAACGAAAAGGGTTAAAATTCCAAACAGCTATTTAAAAAATAGTAATGAATATATTTTGCATCCTATATTAATATTATATAATGCTAAATTTAGCAAGTAGTACAAGTTATAAAACGCTGTACGTTCGGAAAATATAAATACCTTATTAAAATCAGACATTTTGAAAAGTGAAAGAAGAGGGTCGCAGCTTTTATGTAAATATGGATGTGTATTCGCAATTAACGGATTTTATGTATACTGTGAGTAAAATTAGTAATTACGGTATCGTGTTTTTCCTTGTTACCGGCAGTATATATTATGTTAATTTTATTTACTAATTGATCTTGAGCAAGGAGGCTAACGCCTTACTCATAACCATGAAATGGTAAATACTTCATATCATAATAACATAATTATAAGAAATTAAATAAAGTGAATTGAAAATAAATAGCATTTTAAAAATGGACTTACTAATATGAAAGACTGAGCAGTATGGCCTTATGATCGTAGCCTGTCCCAAAAATAAGAAAGGGACAAATTATTAAGTAAAAGAGAGTTTTGGCGCCATCGTGAATGAAGATGGTCGTATTTTTTCATAATTATTGATTTTCGTGTTTATATTGAGTGAAATTAGTTTAGTTTTGTTCAGTGAACGTGTACAAATGAAATAATCATGAAGAAATTAGTGTATCGTGAATTTCCTCGCTGCCGCCAAATCTCCCAAAGTGAGCTTTTGTAAAGTGACCGCTGCTTTACTCAAGAGCCTGACGTGACTTTGTAAATAGTGACTAACGACTGTATAAGAATAATTAACGGAAGACATGTGACTAATGATGAAATAATTAATACGGAAGACGTGGCAGCATGGCCTAAAGGTCTTAGCCGGCCCTGAGACCATCGTGAAGGAAGAAGGTCACAGTTTTTCCCTCACATAAAGTATCTGAGGGAATATATAGATACTTTATCTGAGGTTTTTCCGTAACAAGTGAGCTTAACGTATATTACGAGTACTTAAAATTAGTTAGTTTAGAAGAGAAGTAGTTGAATGAATGGCTAAAGAAACTGAACTATAATGAGGTTATTACATGTAGTGTCATAATCTACTATTAACACAAACCAATATTATCATAATATATTATATTAACACACACTAAAAAAACAAACGTAGCATATACACACACATACACAAACTCACATACACACAGACACACATACAAACAGACACAAGCACACACACATCATATACATACACACCAACAGACATATAACAGTAACTTTATAAGTTAACATATGTGATGTATATTTTTTCTCTTATGTAATTAACTGTTTTATAAATACATAAATTGTGTAACATGTTGCTATGGAAGAGCAAGGCATCCTGTCACAGGTATCATTATACTTAAAAGGATGTCTCAAAAATGGTGTTCTTTTTTGTAACAATGTCATACTACAAATAAAGATATTTTTCTTTTTTTTCAGTTTCATTTCCAGTTAAGTTTTGTTCTGTTAAAGTGTAAAAATTTTGCTTTTAGTTATAAAGCTCATTGGCGCCAAATCTCAGAAGATGAGCCAGCCAGCCTTTTCCTTAGGCCACCGCTTTACTCAAGACCCTAACATGACGTTCTGTAACGACTGTATAATAAACAAAACATAATAAATTAATTGAAAATACATAACAAGATAAGGAACTTACTAAAAGCAAAGCTAAACGTTTAGCGCGTCCTAGATAGAGATAAATTAATTTAAAAAATTAAATAGATACGTCAATTACATTTTTGACAATAACGTATACGTAGGTGACATTTACAAACCATTGACCTCTAATATATTCCTATTTCTATGTTACAAATCTTACGTGGTATTGTATTCTCTTTGGTTACAAACCCAAAAATCGTGGACGTGTAATGGTAATAAAAATTCAAAATTAAATTAAAATTCTGTGTAATAAGTCCAATTTTTCTGTGAAAAAGAAGTTCCACAATGCCTCTTATACGTTCGGCCAGTTATAATTTATTCGTCGAAATCCTAATTCGCATTATTTTGTTTTCGGCGTATTGGTAAGTAAATATCCATATGTTTAATAATAATAATATCTTTAGTGTACACATAACGTTATCACAAATATAAACATAAAGATAATACTGTACAATTGGCGAGCTTATCTCCAGCAACAAAGATTTCTACCAGCTGACCTGTGCAAAGGAAAAACAGAAACGAAGATAAACGTAGACTACCTGGTGTAGATACACGATTTGTTGACTATGAAGTGCTTGAAAAATTTACATAACATCAAAATAAATAAATATATACATGAATGTATAATAAATACGTAGATAATGTAAACGTAACTGGAAATGCAAAAAATAAACAGACGACTTAAAAAAGATCAAGTTTGTGAGAGATATTGCTCTTTTAGTACTTTCTTAAACACATAATATAATGTTTCACTGGGACGAATTTTATCAGGTAAAGCTTTCCACAGATTAACAGCACAAACAGTAAATGACTGAGAATAATAAGCAGAATTACTAATAGGGGTTTTAACAAGATTAAGACAAGGAGATTTAGTGGAATGTAAGAACTGATAGGAATCACGCATCTGCTACGCTGCTGAAAAATTAAATAGAAATGAAACAGAGATAATGCAGCTGTTAATTGTATATTCTATTGTTTGTCTTAAGTACTGTAAGATCTCTAATGTTCCAGTTCAGGAATTACCTACTCTTCCTCTAAAAAAATGTAAAAGAGTAGTCTGATCAATATAGTATCTATCTAATAATATCTTAGGGTAATTTTTTTTTGGCCTAATGATAAAAGATTACTTGATAAAACTACAAACTACAAAGTTAATGAAAGAAATGAAAGCCTGTTTAAGATACTGCCATAAGGTGCACACACACACACATACATGTGCGCACACACACTCACACACAGACACTCACACACATACATTCAACAAAATGTCCCAGCATGTCAAATGGTCTTTATTTACAAGATAACTTCAACTAGGCACCAACAAACTAAATAGGCCTAATAGACTGTAGTATTTTGAAGAAGTATAATAATATTCTTGTTAAATTTCAGCTACATGGAATCTTTGCCTCCATTTATAAGAATAATACAACCATCAGAACTAGAAACAGATTGCAAGTTTCCAAGACGAGAATCCTACGTACCTGGTCGTATGTTGTGGGCTATTGTAGTATCTGTGCCATGTGTGTTATCACTCATAGCCTGGGCTATTTGTAATGACTGTAATGATGCACTTGAGGTAAAAATACGATTATTTTTTATGTGGTGAGATGGTAAAACAACATGGTCCTCATGATTGTGAGCCACTGTCCTCTGTGGCAGGTGTGTTTGATCTATTGTTAAAGGTTTTTTTTATGGTATTGGAAAGCAAAGAAGTTGGTGGTTTTCTACATGGTAAGAAATTGGTAATGGTGCGTTGCCAATCTGAGGCCAGGATGGTAGGCCTCCAGCAAAAGTATATATACTGACTCCCTTGCCCTCCGAACCGGAATACGTCAATAAATAAATAATAAATAAATAAATAAAGATCCCAGGACAACTCACACAAATTGAATCTGACCCCAAAGTAAGCAAATTATATTATGCTTGTGTTATGGGTGTCAGTCAACGATACTAATACATAGAAATACTTAAATAGATACCAGAATAAATTTAATAAACACCCAGACCCGGAAATGCAGACATCTAAATGTTCATCACACAAATGCCTGCCCCCGTCGGGAATCGAACCCGAGCCTCGCGGTTGTTCGATGTAGTTAGGCGAGTACGCTAGCCACTCGACCAAGGTAACAACCACTGATGTTATAATGCAGGAATAGGTAAGGCGGTGGTACCAATCCGGCAAGTTGGTGTGAGTTTCTACCACCTAGCGAGAAGGTACAGTGCTAGTGACGTTAAGCCTATGCTCGCCTTTTACGAGCTGCTTGACAGTAAGGCAGATGCTCTATTCTACAAAGGAGCACGGACCAACACAGGAAAAAGTTTGTCAGTTACCTTCCAAATTGGAAAATGACATCGTCATTTTTGCAGCAGATGTAGGCAAGTCTGTTGATCCATCCCTGACAAAATTGCTGCAGTAACTATTTTTATTAATGCTGCAACATGTATGTTATTTTTATTATGTATTGCTGGTTTTATTTGAATCCTGTTATACATGTTGAGATAAGATAAAAATTATTATAATCCACAATACTTGACTAGTATATGAGTTTATTCAGTGTGTTATGAGTGCTTTTTTTCTTGCCAACTTTTATGACAATATGTATTATCTTTCTGATTATGTTGGCACTAATAACAAGTTTTTGGACAGTTACACCCGTTTGCCAGAATTTCATTTGCCATAATTTCATCTGCTATAATGGTCAACAGACATAATATTGTTTCTCATAATTTCATATGTCACACTCATTGTTTACTATATTAGTTACGTGCCAGAAACTTTGTTTCCCATAAAGTCAATTTCAATAATATCATTTGCTAGCATGATTGTAAGCCATATTATCACAAGTCATAACATCATTTACCATAAAAATAACTTCTAGAAAAAGAACATAAATTTCGGCAATTGAAATTCTGGCATTTTAAAATATGGCATATATTCTTTGGTAAAACAATAGACAACCGTTTTTGGATTTTGTTGTGGATTAGGTTTTAAGTTTTAACTGACTCCAAAAAATGAGGTTCTCAATTCCACTGTATGTTTTTTTTGAGACAGTCAATTATTATAAGCAGATATAAGCATGTGTTTTTATAAATTTACATAATATGTATATTCCATGTGAGTATCTAATAACATTCAATATTATTAATTGGCACCTTCACTCTACACTCTCAGTTTCAACAAAAGGTGGTGAATGAAAATAGAAACTACTTATTTATTGCACTAACAAATTAAAGTTAGTAAATTTGAACAAAATACAGTATTTTTTGCAACCTTTCTCGAAAAATATAAATAAAGGAAAGACTGTGAAGAGTTAATGGATTGGACTTACCAGAATTCTAACTTAATGACTTACGCGAAGTTGAATTCTAAACGGATTAACCTATGTCTACATTTATAGTGGGAAGTTGCAAATACATACTTTATGTTGTTTTAGTATAAATTGCCGCAAAGTAATACTTTCTCTCAGCAAATAAATTTAATATATGTAATAAATATATATAATAAATAAATATAACTATAAAATAAATATAGCTAATAAATATCTAGGATTCCTTCTTTTATACTCTGATAGCGGTTTTTCTTTTACAGTTCCTTCTTGCATGGTCTTTGTCTCTTGGGCTTACTGGGTCTGTGACAGATATGGTTAAACTAATTGTTGGTAAGGGTTTTTCTAATAGCATGTAGTAATAATGATTAACAATTACCATTAATTATTAATGACTAATAGTGTATGTGCATGATTTGTGTATTTGTTTTTTGAAAGTAAAATAAATGTAAGTGCAATATGTTTTAATGGCATTTCCTAAGTCAATAACAATTTGAATACTAAAAAAATCAAAATAAAATTATTTAAACCCCAATTTTCTGCCATAAAAAAGTATACGTATTAAATCGTGACAAAACAAAAAAAAACAGTCCACTATAAATGAATTGGACTTCCCGGAAGTCAAAAACCCCAAATATATCCAAATCCACACACCACTATACTGTTTTATTAGCACCAACAATACACACACACTACTTACAACTCAACACATGTTTCGCTTCGTAGCCGAAGCATCATCAGGAGATTACACTGGACTCCATTAAGGTCGAGCAGATACTATTTGTCGTATATTATTTTAGTTACAACTGTTAATTATTCAGGAAATATAACATTTTAAGTGATGCCCAAATTCTGCCAAATCTACAGAACTTATCTATTGATATCAATAGAAAAATCATTGAGGTGTTGCTAGATTAATTACTGTGGTAACTCATTACTGTTGTAGATGTTCTAATATACATTTAATATGATGTATTTGATAAGTAACTATTTAATATGGGATACCATTAAATGAAAGTTATGTTATGTAGAAAGTTTTATTTTGATTGGTGGGTGTTGCTTACCCTAAATCTTTGGGAACAAATTAATTTTAAATTCCACCAATCGCTTTTACATCTTTAGTTTTAATAGAATAATTAGAAGATTTAATAGAATAAATACCGAAAATGTTACCTTCCTTTTTAAACTGTTGTATACTATTAAAACACATAATTCAAAAAGTAAAACTCTAAAACCGAATTCAAATACTATATTATGTCCAGTATATTTATTATTATGTCTAATTACCTATTGCATGTAACCCAAAAACGCTAAACCAATTGGCTTATCATTTATAAGAGGACTGTGAAATTGGATAACAAAATCAACCCACCGTCGGGGGTACTGGTACAGGCTATAGGCTGTAACCTCAGAAAAGCGGCCACTCTCCTGGGCAAATGGTCCAGAAAGTGGCGCATAGAAGTGAACCCCGATAAAAGTGCAGCGGTGTACTTCAATCGAGGGCTCAGACCCAGCGAACAGATGGCGTTCAGGCGTAGCCCGGGCACCATCAAACTGTTCGATAGAGCGATCCCCTGGGAACATACAACCAAATACCTAGTGATCACTCGAGACAAAAATATGTCGTTCGGACCGCATATCACGGGAATCGTGAATAAGGCTAAGTTCGTACTTAGCCGTCTCTACTATTTAATTAATAAACACAGTAAAATGTCACTTCGTAACAAAGTGACACTTTACAAAACATGTGTCAGACCCATATTAGCATACGGTAGTGTAGCCTTCGCACATACCTTCCCGTCCCATTTAAAAAAGCTAGAAGTAGTTCAGAATAGGTTCATGCGAACTGCCACGGGCGCTCCGTGGTACGTTCGCAACGAGGACCTACATCGCGACCTCGCTTTACCCACGATAGCGCAGCATTTCAAAGAACTATCGGTACGTTACTTTGAAAAAACTGCTGCCCACCCGAATCCGTTGTTAGCTTCCGCGTGTGACTACACACCGGTCGCTAACGCGCCCCCTTATCATAGAAGACCCCGCCACGTGTTATTGGATCCTCCGGACCAAATAACCGTGGCGAACGCTCTACTTCCTCCACCTCCAAACCGGAACACGACAAACTCACACCACAACAACATTACACGACACCGTCGCCTCCCGTCTCGGCGACGAGGACCTCTCTTGCGCTAACGCCGGGCAACGAGCCGCCAATATTCCTCCTTCCAATCCACCCAGTAACCAGAACGCAGCGCCAAGTCGAGGTACGGTCTCCCAGGAGACAGCCCTTGGTGCTGGCGTTGTAGGTAACAGCCGCATGCATTTAAATAATGATGTCTCGGGCTGAGCACTCTGCTCGGCCCACAAAGCTCAGTGAAGTTGCATAAAATCGCGAGATTAGCAACAAGTTAGTCATTCAAAAAAAAAGGATGACAAAATAAATGAATGAATGAACTTTTTGTTGTGCAGAACTAAACTTACAACAAAGTAAATACAATTAAGTATTAACAACAGCACACAATTATGTTTTTAATACACAAAAGGCGGTCTTATGTCCATACAAAGAGATCTCTACCAGATAACATTTTTGAGGAGGAGAGGAGGAGGTTCATTATGTAGATTAAACATACAAAAACTATAACATGAAATTCAAGTATTAATAATAATAATTGGACTACTGTTTAGAAAGAAGAGCATGATCTACCGTCCAACATAAAATGGATAATTACACCTTAACCTCCACCACCTTACCTATCCTTACTTATTCGGTCACTGGTCTGTCTGTACTGGTCCAGAGAATAGAATAGTCGGTTATCGGTAGATTTATATAAAACCCCGACTGCAGGATAGTGAAGTACTTGTAACATCTATGGTGTCTTTAGGTAACGGCCTATATATAGAGACAACTCTTACCATCAGGAGTCCCCTGCGCTTGTTCGCTGGCCGATTACATAAAGTCTGACATCATTTCTCTGAATGTTAAATTTATGATTGCATGATCATCAGAATTTTTTTTGATGTTTCAGGCAGACCACGTCCGGATTTCTTTTACAGGTGTTTCCCAGATGGAGTGGAAACAGACGATATGAAGTGTACCGGTGACCCAGCGGACATCATGGAAGGAAGGAAATCTTTTCCCAGTGGACATAGCAGTAGTAAGTTTTTTTTAATATGGTCCTCTTAGAATACTTTTAAAGTACTGTAAGAGGATCAGATTAGGTAAAATACTGTAATCGGATATTTCGTTTGATAACTGTACCTACATCCACATTCGCATTGTATATCTGTTTTTTCAACCTTTAATATGTTATTCTTTCCACACGGACGAACCCTTTAAATTTTTACACCAACTCTTTAAATCTCACTTGATCTCCGATCTTACTGTTGCGAATGCCATCTTCGAAAATCTAAATATAAAAATACTTTTCAGTATCATTTTGCTCGCTCGGGATAGCATCAGCATGGATATGTGGGAGGCTAGGCACTATATCCCGAAGGCGAGGGTCTGGAGCCAGGGTCCTGTGTACGTTCATACCCTTGATGGTAGCCGCCTGCATCGCTATGTCCAGGACCTGCGATTACCATCACCACTGGCAAGGTAAAAAAAAGAAGAAATTTAAAAAATCAATTATTCTCTTGGAACACAAACAAGCTGACGGATTTTCTGATATAGACCTACCTGTACCAAAGATGGTAATGTTTTTGGCAATAATTAGTGACCTCTAAACTAGTCTTTGTGTAACTTAGCATTAACCGAGCCATGGCAAAAACTTGGCAATGTTTTTGCCAATGATTACTGGCTATCCTAATCCCTTTAGTTTCATTGCATATAGGTTTTGTCGGGGATTATAAAGATTTTTTAAATTTAATATTATTAATATCCAGGCAGAACAAGACCATGGAAACGATAATGTTATTGGACAGGAATAGGTATATTGGAGTGATAAATCAGACACGTTGTCTCATTATTCTATCGCCTAGTCAGTCACAGTACTAGTGACAAGTCTTGCAAGAAGGCAGATGGTCTTTTCTGCAAGCAGAAACCGGACCAATACGGAGATAAATTATTTTTAACCTTTTTTTTTATTTTTCAGATGTTCTAGTTGGATCTCTTCTCGGTTTATCGATATCTTTCTTCTGCTATAGACAGTACTACAACCCACTCTCTTCAGACCTAGCTGGGATACCCTATATAGTCTCAAGTACTAGTCTAGCCAAATATTTTAATGGAAAACCGGACATAAGTCCAATAAAAGATGCGAAGGAAGAGTCTACACCATTATTAAATAATATACGAAAAGAAGATAAGTGGATATAGTCAATAGGTGTGACTTATACGACTAGTGTCATAGTCAAATGACTGTACGATATCTTAAAATGACGTTCCATACGAAAAAGCATTTAAAAATTAAAAAAAAAGAGTGTGTGTACTCATGTACGCACTAAGAATTTATACTTCTTTGGCGTAACAATCCAAAAATACCAAATAAAAAATTAAAAGGTCCGCAACTAACTTCAGACTGTCACATTTATCCGTCGGTGTGCGCACGCATCGTAAAAATTCATTCTCATCATTTTTCCCAATCGCGCCAAAAGAAGTATAACTTCAAAAATATATTGTTTAAAATTATAAAAAGACCGTAACTTTTTTAGCTAATTATAAATAATTAATTATGTTTTCAAATTACTGAAAACAAAATATTTTACAAATTAAATATAGTATGACTGGTGTCATAGTCAAATGTTTGACAAATGTCATACAATGACATTTTATTTATGGTAGCATTTAATAGGTAAGTAAGTATATTGAACAAAAATTTTAAACGAATTACTTATTTTATTTTAGTGTTTTTTTTATTGTTTAACAAATTATGTATAATAAATATCTTCGAATTTATGAAAAACAATGTAAATAATTTTATAACTGTTGTATATGGTTATCTGATTTTTTAGTTGTTTTAAAGCTTGGCTTTTTTTATTTTACCAAGTTTGTTGTAAATGGTTATCTGTTTTTTTAGTTGTTTTAAAGCATGGCTTTTTTTTATTTTACCAAGTTTGTTGTAAATGGTTATCTGATTTTTTGTTGTTTTAAAGCATGGCTTTTTTTTATTTTACCAAGTTTGTTGTAAATGGTTATCTGATTTTTTGTTGTTTTATAGCATGGCTTTTTTTTATTTTACCAAGTTTGTTGTAAATGGTTATCTGAAAATATTTTTTTCGTTTTAAAGCGTGGTTTTGTTTTCTTTTTTTTAATATACCTACTTAGTTTGAGACTCAAAATAATGTTGATCGTTGTAGAAATTGATAAAAAATATGCACTAGGTATATAAAATGTTATATCTTTAATGATCTTAATTTTGAATTACTATTTAAAGATATTTTAAAATTGTAAGTTTGAATTATAAAAACGATTTTTGTAGGTAGGTACTTACCATGTTCTGCTGCTTCGGTTGTATTTTTTTTTAATTATGCAATTTTATTTTGTAAAAAATATTTTTTATTTCTTTATCAGTTATGATTTTGTTGGTGGATTTATTATAAATGTGGAAACTTTTTTGGGATATGTTTCAACTAATCTTTTTATCGAGATTTAGAAACTTTAGTCTGTCTCCCTAAAATAAAACACCTACAAAAAATTGTTTTACAAGTCAATATCCAGTGTTTTTTATAAATTAATCATTATATCTTGAGCTAAAATAGTTTCGAAACTATATTTTTTTACTAATACCATCTAATTTTTATTGATTTTTAGAAATGACAGTTCTAGTTTGGCTTTTTTTATATTGTGGTTGTTATTAAGAAATTCGAGAGAAGACTAGTTATTCCAAATCTTCCATCACTAGTAACGTTTCTACATAGGTCGCTTTCCGCAGTCTGTCCCTATGTATCCTTTAAACCTATGATTTTTTTAATAGATAAAGCGATTCAAAAGGTTTATATGTATATCAACATAGATGTTTGTCCACTCGTGCAAAACTGGTACAGGCTGCTGTTTTTGAATAATATACATAGTTCTTCAATTTCATCCGGACAGTTAAGTAATTAGTATACATATTAAATTACCTAACTAGCAGTTAGCCTCTGTTTCGCACGGGTATAAAATATACATGTAAACCTTCCTCTTCAATCACTTTATATTAAAAAAACCGCTTAAAATCCGTTGCGTAGTTTTAATAGATTTAAGCATACAAAGGGATGTCGGGACAGAGGAAGCGACTTTGTTTTATACTATGTAGTGATTTCCATTTATTTGATGCTTAAGGTTGTTATTTGAGTTGAAGCTTGGAAAACTAGCGAAAAAATGTGATTCCTGTTTAAATTGTCAAGTGATCTTTAACATCAGGCACTGTACTTAGGCAAAAGTTCATAATTTCCGGTTGCATTTTTTGGTTGTTTTTTTATCCCATTTGCAAGTTAGCATTTTAGTTTAAATATTATATCTTTATAAAAATAACTGGGTTACCATACAAGCATTTTTTGTAATTCTTTTAACTAGAAACAAAAAAAATAAAATGAATATTCTAACCCACATTAGATATACAAAAAAAATTTAATATATGCAACGTTTCCGGGATTGGATATGTGCTCGGTTGGCTTCCGCCAGCCCTACCTACTGGCTACCAGCTTGCCTACCACATTGTAGAAATTAGTGTCTTCGGCTAATCGTGGGTTGTGTCTCTGCTTATATCTTCGAGGATATCGGCGTGAATATACTTGTTTCAAAGGTTTCATTGCGCCACCGGTTTTTTTAATGTACATACTTAGATATTGTTCTTTAGATATTTTTTAATAGAATCTTAATATTTTTTTAGATTCTCATTGGAATTTCTTAAAATAACTTATATTGATTGCTAATTATTCTGTAAAATAAAAAAAATACAGTAAGTTCACACTAAAGAGGCTAACGAATTTTGGAGGGGGGGTCTTAAAACGTTACGACGTGTTCTAAGGGTGTAACTTGGGGGTCAAACAACGCGTTCATTATAACGCGCGCGTTATTATACTGCGTGCGTCACATTGTTTTTAATTAAATTGAAATCTCATAAGGAATTGAAATATTTTAGTGACCTGCCGGCAGCGCGTCATATCTAATTATGAGTTTAAAATAAAATATGTGCACTTCGATGTCACGTAATTAGGGAGGGGGTTACAGAAAAACGTTACGACGCGTTATACGGAGGGGGGGGGTCTACAATCTAATAGAATTGCGATACTTAAAGGCCCCAAATAATATTACATTATATATTAATTATTTTATAAAATAGTATTATTGCATACTTGTATGATTTTTTGTTTATTTTGGCATCGATACATACTTATAAGGTTTAATTATTAAAAACATATTATTTAAAGAGCAAAATATGTTTGCTTAAGTGTCTGTAATTCATTTAACTTTGTGATACATAATTGTTACCATTGTTTTTTTGTAAAACTAAATTAATTTTGATACTTAATATTTAATGTTGTTAATAATAAAATAAAAAATGTACTTAAGCATTTTGTTTTATTACATTGATTTGCTTAAAATAGTAGTAGCGAACAATATATCTGCAATGATATCACTGATGTAACTTATATATTATTATGTGATGATAGTTGGTTTATTTCAGCAACAAAGTGCTGGGATCCATTATTAAATGTTAATAAATAAAAACAAGAGAGTTTTGACGCCATCGAGAGATAACATGGTCGAAGTTTTATCATAATTAGGTATTGAATTTCGTGTTTATATTGAGTGAAATTAGTCAATTTTGGCAGCATTTTGTACAATTTATTTCAGTGAAAGTGCACAAATGAAATAGTCATGAAGAATTTAGCGTATCGTGTATTTCCTCGTTGCCGCCAAATCTCACTATATGAGCTTGAGTTATGAGGACACCGTTTTACCCAAGTCCCTGAGATGACTTATGAGTTATGACTAATCCCGAATTTGGTAAATTTGATGCAAATTTCTACTTGACTAATGGCAAGATACTAACGTGAATGCCAAAACCTAAAGAAAGAAAAAGAAAAAATAAAAACAAAAAATATCTGGACATGTTACACAAATTGAATCAATCCCCAAAGCTCAAAGAGTAAAGCAACTGTCCATAAAGGAACCAAAGCTCTTGCTAAGAAGTAAGAGTATTTATATTCCTTGTCCCAAAGTCAGGAAATGCTGACATCTTAGAATAATAACGCTATAGAAAGATAGTCTTCATAGTAACGTTGTGTCAATATTGAAGCAAAAAACTAATTCACACACGCATGACGATTACTAGCTTACGCTTGTCACCACGCACACATGCACTTGTATTACGCTGCCAGTTAAAGTGCAGTTTTCCCGAAAATGGGGAAAAGATGTCGACGATGATGACAATTTGTTTTTGACATTAATACGTAAATAGCTATAAATATTTTGAACACTTTATTTTCTATTGCCAGTTAAATATAGTAGTCATTTAATTTTTTAGTATTACGAGGATCTCAATGTGAAATAAATAAAAGTAAACTCATAAATTGGCTACTAAACATTTCGGTACAATACAGTAGACATATCATTACTAATGAATGTCTTTTTTGCAGTTTATATAAAATTCCTTTAATAGATGTATTTCTCAGTTGGAGACGCCGAGTCTTTTGTATCAATATTTTTATAACGTTCATGTATTTGAAATTAAGTAATGAGCTTTTATTTAACTTATTTCGACGGAGGACTTTACAAGGATTATCAAATATGTAATGGAATTTATCCTCTGATGGTTGCCTGAAGTTCCCGCGTGGCGTACTACAAAATGAATTTTTTCCCACTCATTTGTTAGTAATAACAGGGTCATCAGGAGTCATTTAAACAGCGACAAACAATATTACTAATTTTAAATCAAAAACAGTGTTAGACTTTTCAACTATCAAGTAACAGGTATCAAGGTATGCATACAATATAACTTTTAACGAAAACAACATCTACGTCATAAGATAACGTATCACATACTTAAATAAATATCGGTAAAAACTATTTGAAAATTAACCAAGTGGTCAGTTAAAGAGGGAAAATATTTTAACGATCCGACAACATTGAGCATTGAAAGAATACATAAACAACATTTTTCTTTCTGAACATAATTAACTAGAAAATACTATGAAATAATGAAAGCTTGCCTGTGAAAAACAATGTTATTATTATATTTTTGTTTATTAGATGTGTTGTGACACAATTTAAATACACAAACAGTCATAATTATTTTTTATTCGCGAGATGCGCTCGGCGCCATTTGACGTTGAACACTACGGCACGGTTTGGCGTTTGGAGCCATAAATGGCTCCAAATAAAATGCTTCAAAATGGACACGCGGACTTGGTTTCTATAGCGTTATTATTCTAAGGCTGACATCTAATGGTTCATTACACAAATGTCTGTTCCGTCGAGCAGGCACTGAAATAATTGTCCATAAAGGCTGTTGGGATTCAAGCCCGACCCTCGCAGTTGGTTGGTTTTTTTTCATAATATTGGAAGACAAACAAGCAGACGCATTTCTTGATGGTAAGAAATTCACGCCGCCAAAATACACCAAAAGTGGTAAAGGACCTGAGGACGGGATGTTAGGCCTCAAGCAAAAGTAAGTTTACGCCCAACTTACCCTCTGAACCAGAACACGTTTTGACGGCAGAAATAGGTAAGATGGTAGTACCAATCTGGACGAGTCACTGAAAAACTCTACCACCTAGTCAGATGTTACAATGTTAGTGATAGCAAGCAAGCCTATGCTCGCCTTTTACCAGCTACCCGGCAGAAAGGCAGATGTTCTATTCTGCCAGAGCCTGGATCAAGACGAGGAAAGTTTGTAGAATTAAACATGTATACTAGCCTCTCCAACAAGGCAGTCAAATGTTGCTTTTAATTGTCATGTTTTGGACAAGTGGTTAGGGTAGCCATTATGTAAGTAAACAAAGCATATAACGTTACGAATGATAAACCACCTACATTAGATATCAGATTGATGGGCAACTTTTAAACAATCTTAAAAAAGGCACTTCAGTCGGTGTAAATGATAATTTAAACAATAATCACATTCCATCATTTAATTCACATTTAATAATCACCAAATTATTCTTTGAACTTCATCAAAATCATTCCAAACAATTAATTTATTGAAAAAAATATTAAACGTAACAACATTAATAACTAAATACAAAATAAATTCAGCAATAACTACTTTAAAACTTGGTCTTGCGAATCGTAATCTTAATATAATGTATGGGACTAGAAAATACCGAATTTCAACCAGCTTCTGCAATCCAAGTGCCAAAAATAGGCAAACGGAATATGGCAGAAGAAACGAAATACAATTTTGATCTTTCAAATTATCGTATAAACTAAACAATAAAAAGATATAAGCAGGAATAGTAGCATATATTGCAAATTCATATTTTCCAAACCACCGATTCCATATATAGAAAACGTAGTGACGATTATCTGCTAATAAATATGGATGAACCACTGTATTATAATGCACGATCAGACCAAATATTATACCTATAAGAAGAACTTTGGTCTTATTCAATGATATCAATTTTATTGTTGAGAAACCTTTCGCTAACACATAGGGCAAGCCAAACACACCATAAAATAATAGGAAGTATAATAATTGTGGTATATGAATAGTAGGTTGATGTGCCTGTTTATCACCCACAACAATAGATCCGTTTATATATAGAAATACAGAAAAAGCCATCAATATTAGAAACTCTTGACTAATTACAATCCAGTCGTAAAATGTAATAATTTTAAATACGGAAACAAAGCATGTACTTAAATGATATTTGATTGCAATCAAAGCATCGTAAAGACCATAGTATCTTTGCAACTTGGACTTGTCAATATCATGAGCTATTAAAGACTTTTTACTTATTCTAGCTTTACTTAAGTAAGAATTACCAAAAACACGAGAGCTACGTATAAGAATGTCTAACATTTTATGCCCCAAAAACATGGCTATCCATATCACATTTGTTTGTCTCATTAAGACACTACCTAAACCAAATAATAATATAAGAAAATTACTGTTATTATGGATACATAAGCGAGAAAATACTAAGAGAAACATAAGTGAAAGAGTATCAGTATAATAGACATGTGAAAAGAAATACAGAGGTGGCAGCAAAGTTAGATTTAAAGCCTGTAGAACGATTTTTAATTGATTCTGATCTCTGTAAACATATTTCAAAATTGATGCAAATAGAAGGAAGTTGAAACAAGACCCAATTAGGTTGATAAATCTTAAATTGTAAGTATTACATGAGAAATAAGGTCCTATTACGCCTGCAGTTACGAGGTAGAGACCAGGAAGTGTAGTAATTTTTGGATCCCAAGTCGTGAAGTTGTAGTTGCAGAATAGTAAGCCTTGTGGTATATGAAATAGCTCGTCGATAACGATATTGATCGTCGAATTAATACGGTCGAACACAGCTTTTGAAATTAAAAAATATAAAACCGCAACCGATGAAATTAGAGCGTAATATTTAGTTGAATTCTTCATTGTTCCTGAAAAGAAAAAGGATTTTTCTTGTAATCATAGCCTGAAAACTGTTTTTATAGAACTATTTGAAGAACATGAATTACCTGATAATACAATGTTATTACTAATTTAAATGACTAAAGATATCTTTATTCCTTGTTGATATGCGTACTAACTGCAATAAAAAATTAAATTCAGCTTATTTTTAAAAAAATTTACAAAAATAACACATTCGCACCGGCAGACGGCGGTTTTTGGATATGTCTTCTTCTTCTTCTTTTGATATAATAGCTAGAGTATTGTAGTCTTTGATAATAGCAAATCATCAATTTTAAAACGATTCTGTCAGTTTCAATATATTTCATTCATTACCTACTTAATATTATTATAAATGTTAAAATTTTGTATTTGTGTAGGTACACTACCCAGAGATCATCACTAAATAGATAGGTATAAGGTACGCAACAGCCGTCTTTGCTACGAGTGCAACTATATTCATATCGTAATGACACATGAAACAGCCTAGCTGTTTCTTTTACTGTTCACTGTTGCCATCCTAGGAATAATAAGTAATAATAAACATTCCTTGACAAGTCCTAAAGTTCCTAAAGTAAGCAAATTACCTATGCTTGTGTTAGTCAACGATTCTAAAACACAGAAATACTTAAATAGATACCAGATTAAATTTATTAAATTTAACCCGGAAATGCAGACATAATGTTCACCACACAAATTCCTACCTCCGTCGAAAATCGAATCTGAGCCTCGCGGTTGGTCAGTGTAGTTAGGTGGTATATGTTCTGTGTCTGTGTGTGTCCGTTATATATTCGATCAACGAGGTGTTATTAAGTAATTAATATTACCTACACTCAAGATAGACAAATGTTACAATTTTTTCTAGTTCTAATTAAAAAATATTCTTATAAAAAGCAAAAGTATAATATGTTCCACGCCACAGATTGTTCCACTCACCTGTATTGATTCTTTCGTAAACACAGTTCGTAAAGCACGCCACATACACTCAGAATTTGTTTTCATTTTTTCCAGAATCATTCCGAAGTTTAGAGCGGATACTATAATTATTACAAGGCGGGCCTTATTTATATTTAAAATAAAAATTGGAATTATGTTTAAAAATAACAGTCAGTAGTTCCGTAAAAAATTTGAGTAGGTAGATTTATATGAGGTGCTATTTTGTTTCCGAATTCCGAAGGTACCTATCTGGTGGATCTAATAAGACATATTTGTAATTACTTAAGTCATTTTTTTAATAATTCTAGGTTTTAATAAATTT
>NJDD01001665.1:83270-98778 GCA_002245505.1 Calephelis nemesis | reverse complement strand
TAAAGAGTATTTATATTCTTTGAGATATATGAATACTAACAGCTAAACTAAGTTTAGGTCTTTGATAAATTTAAACAAATTTAAATACCTACCTAGTACTGAGGTTTTTACAATATTTTTACAATAAAAACGTAGTGATTATATTCTCTTTCGGTTTTTATACATAGAAATAGGAATATACCTACTTAGAGGTCAATGTTTTTATATATCTCCAATAGCTACCTACAAAGGAATGTAGTGATTTTGAAGTTTGTAAGTTCACGATGGTCACGATGTTCACGATGGCGCCAAAACTCTAGTACCAGTTATCAGTGTCAGTTGTCACCGTTGTAATCAATGGGCGTGTTCGGCCGAATTAAGTACTTACTAAACTTAGTAAGCCAGTAAGCATAAAAAAATTAAAGTCTTACAAGCTGACTGTAGCACTTTTCGGTGAGGACAGACTTACTGGCTTGACATAACACAAAACACCGGTTTATGTCATATCCCGTACATAAACAATAAGCAAAATGGCGTCGTATATTAAGCCATACTTACTGCGTTAGCACTTATTTTGTGTCCCGGCCGAAAATTTTGTAAGCATAGTAAGTGACTTACAAAATTTTGTAAGTACTTACTTCGGCCGAACACGCCCAATGTGACAAAGAGTTTTGGCGCCATCGTGAATGAAGATGGTCGTATTTTTTCATAGTTATTGAATTTCGTCTTTATATTGAGTGAAATTCGTTAATTATGGTGGAAATTAGTTTAGTTTTGTTCAGTGAACGTGCACAAATGAAATAATCATGAAGAAATAAGTGTATTGTGAATTTCCTCGCTGCCGCCAAATCTCCCAAAGTGAGCTTTTGTAAAGTGACCGCCACTTTACTCAAGAGCCTGAAGTGACTTTGTAAATAGTGACTAATGACTGTATAAGAATAATTAACACGGAAGACATGTGACTAATGAAGAAACAATTAATACGGAAGACGTGGCAGCTTGGCTTAAAGGTCTTAGCCGGCCCCAGAAAGGGGCAAATTAACTTAAAAAAAAAACAATGTGACAAATTCAAATTTCATGGTCCCAACCTCAGGTCCCAACGGCTGGTTTTACAACAACAAACATTTAACATTCTTATGCTCTTGTTAAAGAGTATTTATATTCTTTGTTCTTATGCTTTCTTTGATTTCTTTCGTCTTCGGTTTTGTAGTTGAAGTGTACACAAATAGTGGTTTCAGCAAGTTAAAAAACAAAGTATGATTTAACAAGACGGTTGGCGTGCAACTTTTAAGAGAAGATATAATGGATACGATTAATTTTATTACAAAATTGAAGGCCAACGGCTCTCAGAATGACTGGTGTGATTTAGAGAAAGTTTACTCTCAATACCAAAACATTTTGATAAGTTTAACTAAAAATGACAAGGCTCTATTCTCCCTTAACGTGCTGTGCACACTATGCAGGTATTTTATTTAATTAATTGTTTTTATGCATGCTAAATTAGATAATAAAATATTCAGGTGTCTGAATTTGAAATGTATATCTTAAGACGAATCATATCCCCTTTATATCATATTAGCTGTACCGGGAACTTCGTTCTAGCCGTTCAGTTTTTCTGAATGTGGCCCTAAAACTTGCTTTTGCTGATTAAGCCAGCATGATAAATATGTAAGAGTTACTCTACTGTCTATTTCTACTTCAATTGATTTACAATTTTTTAATAAAATACTAAAATGTAATTATATCTTAGGTTTCTTTTAGTACTCAAACAAATTGTACATGCCTGTAAGAGTAATTATTATGTTTTGATAATGAATTTGCAATCAACTTAATGATATTAAATTGCTTTTATTTCCTTCTAGAAATCTTGAGAAAATACCAACCTGGAGTGACAAAATAAATAAAAAACATATGCTCTCTTTGAGTATAGACTGTGTTCGACATACTCGTGATCTACCTCAGTCTGAGCAAGTTAAAACCTTAGCATGTGTTTATCATATACATAGATATATTGTGAAACAGGTAATTTATTTGTTTTTATTCTTTGATGTTGCTAACAGTAAGATTATTCATAATACAGTATGTGTCTCCCTAACAAAATATATTCCGATGACCACTCGAATATAAAAAAAATGTTTGAAAATTGACAATCTATGACTAGATTAAAAGTGATGTCTTCATATAATGATTTTAAACTTCGGTTTAGCTTGGACAAATTTTATTTACTTATTTTGTATAAGGGTATTAAATAGCAAAAAGGCATTTCCTGATATAATGAAGTACTCAATAAACATATTGTCAGCCACTTGATTGTTGCCAAATGGCTACTAGCGTCACATGGTCTGCTTCAGACCTCTGCTGGCCAAAAATATCTAAAAAAAACTATCTTCATGCCCGGAAGAGGCAGAGGCACAACCATGACACCCACAACTAGCCTAAGACACTAAGTCCCACAATGTGATAGGTGGCAAACCTATCGTCAACCGGGCACACATCCAATCCAGGGCAATGTTATTTTTATTAGAAAATTAAAAAACCACATTTTTTTTTGTTGCCTGTCTTGAGATTCGAGCCCGGGACCTCTTGAAGTCAAGTCACAGTGATCACTAGACCACATAGGCAATTAAATATCTTAACTGTGGAAACCCTAAAATGACATAAAACATGTTCAGGAAGATTTATTAAACTGTAATCTATGTTCATATTTTTTAGAATTCACCAATACCTCCAGAACTTATACTCAAGATATCGTACATGCCATTTGAAAGAGATGATCTTACATCTCTTAAAGAGTATAGCAAGACATATTGGAGTGTCATAGCTGATAGATTTGGATATATTGAAAAGTTAAAAACTAAGTTACCGATTTTTAAACTATTGATTAATTTAGTTGACCATATAGTTAAAGTTATCAATGTTTATGATTGTGTACAATTTTGTACAAACATACTTGTATTCGTAGTGAAAAAGTTGTATTTTTTATACAGTAGTAATCCGGATGAACTGAATAGGTCCTTTGAAAAAGTTTTTAATGCTATAAGTAAATGTGATTTAAATGAATTTAAAAAATTGAATGAAGAGGAATCTTTAGACCTGTATGTTAAGTTGAATGATTGTTTATTTATTGTATTAGAAAATAATGTTAAAAGCAAAAACTCAATATTAGAAACGGTTGTTAGAACTTACATATTGTTACTTGGTCATCGTCCTGATGTATATCACTGCTATCAAGCATTTTATCTCAATGCATTTTGCTGTATTTTTAATGATAGACGTAATTCAATTGTAGATAGTGTTTTTAATAATTTTATACCATCTCTTGAAAGTACTGAAAAATTAGGTTATAAATCCGTATTACAATACACATATCCTTTTTTGAGTCAATTTTTACGTATTTATATAGAGAACTTTAAAATAGATATAAAAGTTGTAAAAGTTTGTATGGAAACAATGTTATATTTAATTGACAAATTACATACAACTAAACAAATATCAAAATGTGAGAATTGTAATACAAAATCTGGATTACATGATGGATTACGTTTATTGTTTCTTGTAAAAAATTTCATCACCCAAGACATGGTAGAAGATATCCTACCCACATATTACGCAACTGTGAAAAAAGAATATACAATTTTAGAAAAGTTAAAATCTTTAGGCTGTGGCAACACTGATAAATATTTAAGAAAGTTACAAACAGATATTCATAACACAGCAATACTTTTGAACAAAGCACAACAATATGAGATTTCGATAAAACTGTTTGATATTTATTTGAAAAATGAGTTGAGATTTTTAACGAAGGATTCCGACTTGAAAAATGTAAGTCGAGCATTGTATAACCGTGGTATATGTGAATTGGATTACAAATTGTACGATAATGCATTGAAGAATACGTACTTGAGCCTAATATTTGCTCTACCAGATGGCTTAAGCTCGGAAAAATATATGAGTTTAGTAATGGATATAAAGGCGAAAATATTAAAGGAACAGCCAGATGATAGTACACATCAAGTGCTCTCAATATTGGAAGTCTGTAAGCAGATGCTTAGTGACAATATATATGGAAATTTGTTGCCCTTTTTCAAAACATTAAGGTTTAGGTAAGTTTTTTAATATTTTAGATGAATGAATGAAAAATTATACAGAGTAAGACTTAATGTACCAGCTAAATTTTGAGAAACGATAACACTTACAAACTATGGAGTGATTACAAATTAAAAAAAATAATTAATTTATAGTTTATCCAACGCAAAATACAAGATGCATGGTTAAAATGTAAACAAATCTTAAAACTGGTTCCCATTGTTCGCAGTCGCATTCGCACGCTTGTGACGTCATAACTCGTACTAGATACGACATAGTGTGACAAAGCTTGAAAGGAAGCATTTTTGCAGACTGTTTTAAATTAATTTTATACAAGTAAATATTACAATTTGGCAATAATATTTAAAATGCAGTACCGTTTAAGGCTTTTCCCCCTTACACTAAAATTTCGTCATTCCTTTCAAAGTAACCCTGTATATATACTTTACTGTGCACAATTACAATTTTAAATCAATTAAATTACAATACATACAAATACTTACAATATTAGGTCAAGGGTCTGGTTAACATCTTGTCTGCTCTATGGCTGTTTACCAAACAATTTTTTTTACCATCAGAGTCTTCCTATGACTTCCTAAAAACTATGTATGTATCGAAATCTATAGCGCTTTTGGTCTGTATTTAAGTTAACTATCAGTTGTGCGTAGAAAATTTCCATATAAATAATTTATGGAGACGCCAGCAAGTATAGCCTGGTAAACTCTTTGGTAAAGGCTCAGGTTAGATAAGATTAGGTAAAGTAAATTTGGCTTGGTATTGTCCAAGAACTATTTTACGATTTTTTAACTGACCCCAAAAAATGAGAAAGTTCTCAATTTTACTGTTTTATAGGGTTCCATAGCCAAAGGCTAAAAAACTTAACCCTTTTAGATTCGTCATGTCTGTCTGTCCATATGTCACAGCCATTTTCATTTTTTTTGTTTGTTCCGTGATTACTCTCCCAAAACAATACCGATTTTTTAAAATATTACATTGAATACTACATGATACCAAGGTGGTTCTTATTAACTTTATAGTGGTTTTTGTATTGCACTTAATGGTGTATAATATGTTCGCTTATATTGATATTAATGAGATCGTCGGAAAATTTATGTGGGCAACGGAACGCAAACAGGCAGACAGATTTAATGATAGTAAAAAATTCACGCCGCCTAGAGACATCAAAGGTGGCATTGGTGCGTTGCCAACCTGAGGCCGAGGTGTTAGGCCTCGAGCAAAAGTTTACCCTCTGAACCGTAACACATCAATGGCAAGCATTGACGTTATGGCGGCTGGAATAGGTTAAGGCGAGTTGCTGTGAAACTGTACCACCTATTAGTATGTCACGGTGTTAGTGACGGTTAGCCTATACTCAGCTTTTGCGAACTGTCTGGCAGTCAAGCAGATGTTCTTTTCTGCTCCTTTCTATCCTGCCCAGAACAACCAGGCAATAATGTGCTTAATTTTATAATATATATTGCTATAGAAGTTTGTATTTTTATTATTGTTACATCTTTCAGTGAATTATTGATGCATGAATTCAAAATGTACATAAAGTTGTGGCCTTCCATCATCCCTGTGGCCGGTGTGTGGCAATCTCTGAATGAGATGCTGCTCGGCAACTGTGAAAAGTGGGTGCCAGGTATGTTACATATTTCACTAGTTGGGATCGTCCATGAGGTAGACTGTGTACTTTTTAAAAATCTATTTTTTATTATTTATTATTATTTTTTTATTATTATTTATTAATCTATATTATATATTTTAAATTCGTTGAAGTCGATTAAGCATTTTGACGTGAAACAATCTTCGCCTCTGTGTTCTAGCGATTCAGTTGTCTAGACTTGATTGCATGAGGTCCCGAGTTCAATTCCTGGGTCGAGCGACAAAAAGAAAATTGGGGTTTTTGCAATTTTCTAATAAAAAAAACGTTCAGTATTGGATATGTGCCCGGTTGGCGATAGGCTTGCCACCTATCACATTGTGGGACTTAGCGTCTTCGGCTAGTCGTGGGTGAAGATACTACTACTAAGTCAAACAAAACATGGACACAAACACGCATTTTTCGTATTTATAATAGTAAAGAAGTAAACATTATTGCTTATATAAAAATTATTCCAAAGGCTTTACACAAAAGTTAATGCATAGATCCTGCACTCTGCAGTAAGCAACCCATCAACATTTTTGCTGTATATAGTAATGTGTAATTCTATTAAGTAATCAATAGGTTTGTTTCTTTTTTTAATTGTTTTTTCCTTTTTATTAGAAATACATGCTTTATTTTTAGTTGAAAACAATGACAAACTGCTGGCTACACTGTGTGACATTGTTTTGGAGACTGCAATGTCTGTACGAACTATCCATGAGTCGGTCTACAAGGAGGTGGTGGGGCAGCTGGTAGATAGGCTTAGAGATATTACTGTAAGTAGCTAGTTTGACACTATTATTACTATCTTATGACATGTTAGTCATACATCCACAACAAATCCTCAAATTCTTAGTGAAATATAAATATTTAGTCTGTAACAATAAACTCATTTAGTAGGTTTTCAGTACTGTGTATCTATAAGACATAACGGTAAAGAAAGGAATTAAAAATTTCGCCACAATCCTCAGTAGCTTAAACGGTTAGAGCATTCGTCGGCTTGAAACAAAAAGTGTACAGGTTCAAATCCTGTTTGAATCGAGATTTTTCTTCCTTTAAAATTTGTAGAAATTATGCATTTCATCAGGAATATTTTAAATTCCTCGCCGCCTCGTTGGTCGAGTGGCTAACGTACACGCCTAACTACATCGACTAAACGCGAGGCTCGGGTTTGATTCCCGACGGGCAAACATTGTTCTGCTATATCTTTAATAAGATTTTTTAACAAAATTTCACGAGAATCTGTCAAACCATTTCGGAGGAGTTCAAATACGCACAGCGTGACACCAGAATTTTATACATATTTTAGAATATTACATAGCAGTGTTCGTTTCTTGTCTACCAGGAAATAATTATACACACGCATTCATATTTACATTAGTGGTTGCCCATTGGTCGAGATTCGACCGTAATATTTTTTTATTATAAGTTAATCAATATAAATTATTTTTGATAAGTACGCCATCTTCATTTATCAAGACCAACTACTTTGTTTCCTCACTTTAATAATATAGTTTGTGCGTCATCTGTGATCTTTTGTCGTTATCAATATATTTGTTTGTGTGTATCAAAAACCTTGTACTTAGTAAGAGTAATGTTTTATTTTTTTATTTAGTGCACTTTATAAACATTATTATTGAAAAATATTAGCATGCTGCACTCCTCCTACACATAAACTATAAACGTGCCAAATTTCTTACTCCCACGTCCACGCAATTTTCGTAAAGTTATTACTTCATGTATAATAATTATATTGATATTGTTTTTGATTATATGCAACATATACGCCCCGAGAGATTAAGGATAACATAATTTTTTTCTCCTTCTCGTAGCTTTTTATTTCTTTTTTATAGAAATATGCAATGCTCATGATGCAAGCAAGTATATGTTTTGAAGTTCATTTATATTTATACAATTGCTTTTGATTTATATTTCTACATGATCCGCCTAGGAGATAAGGTTGCCTAGAAGAGATCGCTGTTTTGGCGATAGGGTCGCCTTTGTGTATTACTTAGTTTTTCATTTTTATTCTTAGTATTTTCTTTTGTATTTTAGTGCACAATCAAAAAGTTATTCTATTCTATTTTTTGATTGCAGATGTCTTCAGTAAAAGATAAATTGACGTACGCCAGTCTTCTTTTCCTTAAATCAGAGTATGATTTAGCGGATGCCAGCCAGAAATATGGATGGAAAGCTACAGAACATGTGAGTAGAAAGCCATATTTATTGTAGTTACAAAGTTCTGTTTGCTTACTTGCTACGCTTTCACGGCTAAACCGCTGGACAGATTTGAATGAAATTTGATTTGCACAAAGCTAAAGAAAGAAGTTCCGACATTGACTATTTTTTTAAAACAAACCAAAGGACTAGATATAATTAACCAAACCTGCTGTCCGAAGAAACAACTCGACACTGACATGGTCGTGGGTAAACTGTAATGTCTATTTCCATGTCTTTTCCGCTTTCGCCTTTTTCAACTCCTAGTACATTGATTCCTAACGCCTCTGCTGTTCTTTTTTAAATTTAATTTTCCAAATGTTTTAATAGTTTTTCTTCTATTAAGGGTTAACACGGATTAATAATAATCTTTAAAATTGGTTTATCAGGTTGCAATGCTATTTTAGCAGCAATATCAAATGTATAATACTGATGTTTCTTGATTTTGTATTATATTTCTGCGCAATAACGCCAGTGTCTAGAGGCTAGGTCAGGCTGTAAAGTTTCCCATTCAAAAGATAGAACAAACCAGCTTCAGATTGGTAACGCTCCAATACCACTTGTAGCCTTTATAGGTAACTTATATTTCGTACCATGATAAAATAAATTACTAATGTGATAATAATTTATAGCGTTTAGTAAAACAGTACCTGTTACTAATTATTGAACATGGTTTCGTCCACATACTAATGTTATTAATTAGTGCTCCCATGGGAATATGTTTAAATGTCGGTGAAAAAAAATAGCCTGCTTCCTTAACCAAGACCTAATATTATCTTGTGGTAAAACTTTACTTAATCGGTTCAGCAGGTTTGACGTCGAAACGGATTATAGTGTTCGAATTTAAACTTACATTTGTAATATTAGCTAGCTTCCACCCGCGGTTCCGCCTGCTTGCCTCCTTGTTTAAAATCTTTATGAATTGTAGACTATGTATTATTCCGATGTATAAACTATGTAACTGTGAAGTAACATCAAAATATATTCAGTAAATTTTGCGTAAAAGACTAACGAACAACCGACTGTTAACAAATTTTTGCATCTATGATATTATTCTATCATTCTCATCTATGATATATTTCCAGAATACAGACCCAGACTTGGAACAGACAACGCGGACTATAGAACAGGAACATATAGCTTTGACACCGGCTTTCCTCGCTGTGGATATATGGACGGAAGTCATACCGATGCTAACTAGATGTGGGTACTTAATATAATTAACGAGTTGTTGTCTGTGGTTCGATTTATTTCTCCCATCGGAAACTCCAAAATATTCCCTATAGTATCAGATGAAAGTATAGCTAATGAAAGTACCATCAAAATCAGTGCAGGCAACTCGAGGATTACTTCGAAGAAATATTTTAAAAAGTGTCTTTTAATCACAATTTTTCAAGAAAAAAGTCACCTGAAGCAGGATTTGGACCTTTTTCCGGTTTTCCGCAAGCTGTTTACCATATCATTTTTTTTATACATGTAGACCTGTTTTTTATTTAGATAAAGGTATTTTTCTATCACCGTAAACTGCGTGTCATCGATCTTTTTGCAATTTTTTTACATAAAAGTTTTTAAAAACTTGTAGAAAAAAAATCAATCAAAACATCAAATTCAATTCTTAAATAATCGTTAAAAATACCAAAATTTACAAACGAAAATAATTTCGTTTAGTTTGACTAAATCTATAAATAACTTACTGTACATTCTGATCGATAATTTCATTCCCTCTCACATCGGTAGCGTGGCCGAGCGGTCTAAGGCGCTGGTTTAAGGCACCAGTCTCTTCGGAGGCGTGGGTTCGAATCCCACCGCTGCCAATTGTCTTTTTACGTTTGTTTTTTCAAGTAACTATTTAATATTTATCACAAATTTGAAATTTTTAATTATTTCGATTATTTTGTAATTTTTTTTATTTGTGTAATTACAACATAATAAATAGTTTTTATTATGTAATGTACCGTCAAAATTATAAAACTTTTATTATTTTATATATATTTTTTAATTGAATTAGGTAATGCAAAAACAATTAAATTAATTAAATGGTATTTCTTTTTTATTTTATTTTGTTAATTAATTTAGATTTATAGGTTTTTTTTTTCATTATAGAAAAACTATTGTTTAATCATATTTAATACCTACATTGAAAACTTATTTTTTTTAACACAGGAATTGTTTTTCTTTTATTATAAATTTTACATTATATGTAATTTATTTGAACCGATACAGATGCTATATTTTTTTTATGCATCTATGATGGAAAAATAATACAAAGAATAAATGTAAGCAGCCTAAGCTATTAAAACAGATACAGGCTGTCCCATTTTTAACTGACTTTTAAAAAAGAGAATGTTCTCAATTTAACTATGTAAAAGTATCTTCACGCCCATATCCCCAAAGAGGTAGGCAGAGGCACAACCAGGGCACCCACGACTAGCCGAAGATACTAAGTCCTACAATGTGATAGGTGTCTAGCCTATCGCCAACCGGACACCCGACCAAAATTTTTTTATTATTAGAAAATTGGAAATATCCAATTTTCTTTTTGTTGGCCGATCCGGGATTCGAACCCGGGACCTCATGCAGTCAAGTCCAACATCCGGACTGCTAGACCACAGAGGCGATCAATTTAACTATATTTTTTTTTGTATGTTTGTTACGCGATTACTCGGCCAATAATAAACCGATTTTGATGGTTCTTTTATAAAAAGATTGATGTCATCGCCAACAGAGACAAGTATATAAGCACTAGCTGTCAACGTCTGCCAGCTGACGTTGTTCTACTTTTTTTAATGTGACTTTAATAAAAAATTGGGGTTAGTCACCCCTATCACTTATTTTTAGTCAAGCCAATTCTCAGACATAGTTAATATGCATATAAAATTTGATGAAAATCGGTAAAGCCGTTTCGGAGGAGTACGCTAAGTAAAACACGAACGAACGTTACGACACGAAAATTTTATATCTAAGATTTATTAAGTAGTACTTCAAAATAGTGGAATGTTAATAAAATTTATATCGGACCATTTTTGAATGATTTGCTATCTTTTGAAAAAGGATAGTCAAATTGCGACGGATACCTAATGAAATGGTTGAGTCGGTTTTGCAGTTTTATTAATTATTTCACTCATTGTAGCATATTATACAGTACTTATTAGCGGCCAGGTACGTGATTCGCTACGTATATGACGGCATGAATGACATAACACAACAAAACAAAAAAAGAAAAAAGCAACTGAACAGTGTTTTAATATGCTAGCATAAACCCCATCTGAAAAAAGTTTCTATTTGACTGTAAAACACCCATTTACAAAATGATCCGCCATATATTAAATTCATTTGTTAAAAGAAATGTGATAAATGAAGAACAGCTCTACCGATTTTATGTAAACTTCACGTATACCATCTACTATATAGTCCGAACAAAGCCTAAATGTTTGGTTTGGGTAGGTAAATCCCTTCTTGCGTTATAAAATTACAACGAAAAGTGCCATTGATTTTTATATATTAACTAGCTGACCCAGCAAACTTCGTATCGCTTGACATTAATGCTTCGATAGTAGCGCAGTCTGTCGGATACAAAGTGAAATATTCAAAAATCAACAACTCCTTATCATTTGAAAATTAATTAAAAAAACATTTTCCAGCTGACCAAATTGTGAATTCCAATTCCAAAAGCATTCTCGAATTTCCTTGAACACACACAAAAAATTTCATTAAAATCAGTCCAGTCGTCTAGATGGAGTTCAGTGACAAACATACGAACACAAGAATTATATGTATTAAGATATTAAATTAATTGTTAATAAAAATGTGATAAACAACGAAAAGTGGCATTGGTTCTTATAAATATAGATGATATGTATTTTTTTTAGCGGATACAGGATGCTCAAGAATTACAAATGCCTTGCACATAGCGGAGGTATTTGTGGAGCAATTGTTGTATACCAGAAGAATGATGCACGGCCTACAACTGGCTCTCGTGTGCTGTGGCGCGGCGGATATACTCGGTGATAGGTACGTACCAGTTTATGTCACCTTAGAAGTAAGTATCTTCACGCCCATATCCCCGAAGAGGTTGACTGAGGCAAAACCAGGGCGCCCACGACTAGCCGAAGACACTTAGGCCCACAATGTGATAGGTGGCAAACCAATCGCCAACCGGACACACAACCAATCCCCAGCAACATTTCTGTATTAGAAAATTGGAAAAGCCACATTTTATTTTTGTTGGCCGACCCCGGACGTCAGGAAGTAAAGTCCAACACCTGGACCGCTAGACCACAGCGGTTAGTTTTGTGACTAGCTTCCGCCCGCGACTCCGTCCGCGTGGATGTCGGTCCTCGCGTGATAAAACTAAAAAATAAGATTAATTTTTTCCTACGTATTTTTCCAGGATAAGAAGTATCCCATTTTATGCCCAGGATAATAAGGTATAATTGTGCCAAGTTTCATCGAAATCGAACGGATAGTTTTCACGTGATGCCTGAATATACAGACAGCCAGACAAAAAATTTTTTAATCACATGTTTGGGTTTGGTATCGAACCAGTAAAATGCTATAATTATTTTTTCAATATTTTCAATGTACAGAGTACCCTTCTACAGATTTATTATATGTGATCTAGATAAGACAACTAACAAGTACACGTCTCTTCCAATCGTAAGAGATAGATAACATTGGCCTATAGACACCATAGATGTTATAGGTGCTGTAACGGATTTTTAACATTTAGTTATCAACAAATTATTTTATGAAATTTGTTGTTTTTTTTTTGGACTTACATGTTGACTTGACTGAACCTCAAATGAGACAATATTTTTTTTATTTAGTATCATAAACGGATTTTTAACATTTTGTTATTTTATCAAATTTATCATTTTGTTATTTTATCAAATTTGTTGTTATTTTTTTGGAATCATATGTTGACTTGACTGGTTAAAGACTAAGGTTTCAAGTTTCATTCATAACTACATACAAACTTTCGCATTTATAATATAGTAGGATATTTTATTATAATATTATAATTATAAAACAGCAAAGATTAGCTGCACATGTAATTTGTACAGAAAATGTAATTTTGTGTACTTTCCAGGAAGAGTTTCATACGAAACGCTGGCGTTTTGATATACAACGCTACTAAAAGGGAGGATATTATCGACAAACTTATTGCTAGGGCTAGCAAGTATTTAGGAGATATGTTGAGAGACAAACACACTACTGGTCTGGCGCTCGACTTCACTTGTACTGTTGCGGTAAGTTTATATGATTGGGTGCATGTTTAAATTTTAAGAAATTGCCGAGTTAATATTGTTTATACTCTTCATCGTCGGCACTTGGTTGAGTTCTATTGTGTACACATTTTTGAAATAACACTTGTACTCTTCCATAATGCTAATAATGTTGTATCGTGGAAAACTACAAGTGTTATTTGAAAAGTCTGTATGGCATATTGTTATTTGTGCATTCCAGGTATACTATGCTAGGTGCGGAGCCCTGGGTCTGTGTAGCCGGCTGGTTAGAACCCTTCAGCAGAAACTTTACGCCGCTATGCAGAATAAAACAGACACACAATGTGAGTATAACAGCAGTAATCTTTATTGAAGTGAAACTTCTTTATCGGGGTTGGAAAAAAAATTAGTGTAACATTTTTTCGTTACGCGTCACATTTTTCCGTTACGCGCCATCTTTGTTCTTATCCCTACCACGCGTGATTCGAAGTATACTTTCTCCAGCGGAGTAGGGATAGGTAATAAACTTTATTTAACCAATTTCTGTAAAGTTGTATATAGTAAATTATTTTTTGAAAAATAACGTCATAAAGAAGTTTCACTTCTTCAGTTCTTACGAGTGTACGCTAGTACACGCACACATTTTTGTACTATTTTAGTTTATAATGCAGAATATTAAGCCTCAATTACGAGCACTAGTTTGAAAATACCTTATATTACCAGTTGTTCGGTTGTGCTTTTTGTTTTTCAATAGTCCGCTTGTTTTGTAGTGGAACTCGCAGTAGGTCGGCTTTTGGAAGTACAGAGTATGCTCTGTCAAAATGTAGAGGGCGCCCCGAGCTGCCTCACAACCCTGAACACGCTGCACAGGCATTACCTCGCTTTGCCTAACACCGGTGAGTAAACTAATATCTGTTTATAGCTATAACTAGCTGGTAAAGTGCTATACTTCAGCTTGCCCGTTTAAAGAGTATTTTTTTGAGACGACGGACCTGTTAAAGGAGAGTATCTCCATAATTTTTCATTAACAGTGCAACCTAGATATAACAAATCGGAATGGAACAAGTAAATATTTGTTATATATCAAGTAATTCGTTGAACTAAGGCTTGTTATGTTGAGGTTAGGTTGGTCTAAAGTTCCTTAAAAAGAGGTAAGAAAATAGTAATTAATGATGGTTCGCTTTTCGTTATAATATTTAATCGTTGACAATTCGTTATAAAGAGGTTGTTCGCAAAAAATGTTCACAATGTAAAGGGATATTTTACATTGACTCTTATGGACAATCCAAGAGGTTTACGAAGAAATTGTTAAATAGAGGAAGTCATTATATTGAGGTACGCAATATTAAGGTTCTTGTAAAATACCGTGATCATATCCACCAGGCACGCTATCAGTAGTAAGTAAATACATACATGTGAGACCCGTGGCGGCGGTGTTACCTTGACCATGTCTTGACTTTTGCTAATAGTTCCGAAAATAACTACCCCCAAGCATCTTATCCTTTTGTACGATACGTCAACAATATGCGTAGAGTCAACAAGGAGCACATTTTGAAAATTTCTTGCCCGTTTTAAGCTAATAAAAAGTATGAAGGAAATATTAAATACCGTATTTCATTATAATATTCTACCTGCAAGGGTGACCATGAGTTGCGAGATTTTTTTACAAAATTTTGATTTCTTTTTTTTTTTGCGTTTTTTCACTTTATTTTTTTTAATATTTTAATTAATTGGATATATAAGCGATGTGAATTTCAAAGGTTTCGATTCCGTCATTCGTTGATAAAATGTTGCATACCTACCTACATTACCTATATTGGTAACTTGGCGTGAAGAGATATTGATGATTATGATTGTCTTTACGTTACCCATATTTTAAAAAATACAGTGTTCGTCATTGACATATTCCGTGACGGCGGGTAATACTAGTCGAGACTTGTATATGCGGTCTAAAATTCCGATTGCCATGAAATACCGTTGCACCATTGACGTCTTTGATTTTTTTAGGCCACGTTTGTCTCGAACCATCAGATGAGCCGTTTAGCCGTTCAGATAGCCGTTGACGGCTATTTTATGGTTCAAATAATCACATGAAACGAGCTCATGGATTATTCGGATTACGAATAAAATAAACAATTTTATTAATTTAAGTTTTTTTTTCCGATTCTTGGATTCTTACAATTATCGTGTGCACCGAGTAAAATGGTCAAGAATAATTTCCTTTGTACCTAATTTAAAGAGTGAACTTTTCTGTGAACATTGTGTGACAATGTCTTTTAGAAAGCGGTTGGTGTAACCGTCGTCGCACCGCGCTAGACCTAAAGCACCGCATCAGCGTGTCGGGTGCGGCGTGCGT
>NJDD01001665.1:72147-83232 GCA_002245505.1 Calephelis nemesis | reverse complement strand
CCCCGCGCCGGGGCCGCCGCACTGGGACACATACTGGCTGCCATCACTAACACTCACGCTGAAGACGCTCAGGTAATATTTTTATATTTTTAATACTCTGTGGTGCAACGCTCACTGCCCGCATTCACAACACTGAGATACAAAAAAGAGTAAGATACTGGGTGACTGAAAGGACCGGCCAAATTTTAATGTAAAAGGTTTAATTTTAATGTAAAGGTTTAAATGGTAATGTATTTTAAATATTATTACTCAATTGTAATATTTACTTTTATAAGCATATTTTTATAACAGTCCGCAAAAAGGCTTAACTTGTTGTCACGCTATGTCATGACGTCACCAGCCTGCGAATGCGACTGCGGTCAATGGGAATTAGTTTTATGCTTTGTTTACGTCGTAATCTTGTATTTTGCGTTAGTCAAAAATTATAAATCGTTTTTTTATTATTTTTAATTGCTTCTATAGAGACTAATTTTCAAAAAACTGTCCACCTTTTCTGAAAAAATATGTCCTTATGGTTTAACTGTGAAAATAATTACAAATACAAATTTCTTTCGAGTTTTAACCTTTTAAATTAAAAACTAACACATAATCCTTATTAAAGAAACTTAATCAACTATGTAGCTGTGCTATAATGTGTGCAAATATATTATTCTTGCAGTGAGTGAATATGTCGTTCATACAATTTTTGAGTGTCCGCGCCGTGCTCTGTATAATATAATGTGTTGTAATTTTTTGCTCCATACACTAAATTATGAAACGATCAGTGCTTTTATATTAAAAAACATCGCTTTTTATCGTTTCATTGCTATTTTCATACTGAAACACGTTAATAATTACTTAAAATATGAAATTTATGAATGTCTGCAGTTTCTCTCGGTTTCGTGAAAAATTTTCGTGACGCAAATTTTCTACTCTGTTTGGTGTTCTGTTATCATTTTTGTTTAATTTTAAATTTGGCAACCAAGTAGCAGCCCATAGAAAAACTTCAAGCTTACCTACCATTTTAAATTTGCTCTCAGTTACAAAAACTACTTTGGATAGACTGCCTGTGTCAAGATTATTCAACTTTCGTGACAGCGTTTTGGAAACTAAAATAAGTACTGTTCTTATATAGTGTTAATTATTGCTTCCAATTAGTTAAAAACACAGCACTCAGCGTTCGAAATATGAATAAGTGCGACAATTTTATAATAAATTAAAAATTTAGTTTATTTCTTGATGTTTTCTTGTCACAATTTCATGACATTTCTTGACGTCAAGAAATTGTCAAGTTGATATGAATGGGTTCATGCGTTAGGTATGTACTAACTTTATAGGGGCCTTTGATTTTAGATTTTATGTTTATAGAAGAAGTTGAAGAAAAAGAGAATGAGAAGAAGATAGTGAGAGAAAACAATTAATCTAGACATAAATATATTAAGTGACATAGACTTAAACGTAATATTGGATGAATAAACCGGGCATTTTAAGGTGATATTTTCAAAGGCTGAGCAAAATCTCCTAAATTTTATGTTAAGATTTAGTTTAGTCAAAGCACAATATTGTGATAAAATATTGTAATACTTATATTATAAAAAATATTGTAATACCTTATTAAACCTAAATATGTTCCTACCACTTGTTTGATAGATTTAAGTCAAGTTTTTTTATATTTTGTATAACCCTTCTTATCCGTCATGGAAAAGTGATGATTAGTACCAATATGTGTAATAATAGTTGTGACTACTATAAGGTTGTTCAATTTTTAAAATTTGTTTATTTTCGGTAAAATGCTTAATTTATTTTAATTAGGTACTTACCCACATGACGTCATCCAAAATTAGGTGATTTCAGATCCATAAAAATAAGTTTGGTATTAACATAAATAGTTAATTGTGACTATCAATATATTTTTCAACAAAAATATCATTTTCTGTAGAGATTTACAAAAAACCTTAGTATCTACAAGGATAGAGCTATAAGTCATACAGAAGCACAGTAAATCTGTATAACTTTTGCTTCTCTCTAACCTATAGCCGTTGAACAGTATTTTTTTAGAACTAGTTGTTTTGTTGCTTTTGCTTGGTTATAGGTTACATTAACACGAGTTCATATTGCATAAAGCCTTTATTTTTCTTGACATTTCTTGACGATGAATTTATTGACGATTTCGTGACAGGACAACTTTTTGAAAATTACTCTAGATCGAAAGTATTATCGATTCCAAATCGTTACTCAAAATTTGGCTAATGCTTTAAATGTCACCTTGCATTTTGAAAACGAGTTAATAATTTCCTGTTGCCTGCATTCAATGTTCCTGTTAATGTTGCCTGCATTCAAAAGTATTTAAACAAAAAAATATCTTAATTTTTATTGCTTAGTATAATAATTTTAAACAGTAAAATCTGTCATACTATGATCGAAGATATTCAATCCTACTTGATCGATTTAATTAAAACAATAGTTTTAATTGTAATTCAGAAATATAATTTTTTAGAAAATTCATAATTGGAATTTAAAAAAATAAGGCAATTTAAGAAGGTCTCTTACCTAGGAAGGTGGAATTTAACCTTTTCACCGTCGGTACTTGGTGGAATTCTGTTACACACATACTTTCTCAATAACGCTTCTACTTTTTTGATTGCGAAAAAGTACAAGTGGTATTTAGAAAGTATATTTAAGAAAGTCCCACTTATATAATATGATACTGGTAACTGTGTTACAAGTTTACATTAACAATTTTTTTTTTCAGGTTAAAATCGACAACCGCCTCAAATACATCCTAGGAATTGAACCATTATCGGACACACAACAAAACGTACCAGCAAACAAGAAGCTTGAAGCTTTCACACCAAAGAACAATCTGGAAACAATGTTGGAATGTTTCAAGAGGACACAAATCAGTCCGTCCCTGCCATGCATTACTATACCTGCTTTCCATGCACCGGAATTCCTAAACCATGCATCATGCACATGCTATGCATGCAGCATCCCAGATTGTAGCATACTTGCATGTCAAATTGCATATTTAGAAGCATCAATGTATTACCGAGCCAAAGAATTTGAAATAGCAAGAAATTATTTCAACGGTGCTATCAAATGTTTAGAAGCAGCCAATGTTAAAATAAAAAATATGAAAACTAACAACTTTAATAAATACATATGTGAAAATGTTATAAATGTAAGTTTGAATGAGCTGAAAATAATTGAAGTTGAGTGTCTAATAGAGTTATCTTATTTTGACCTGTCTCAAGATATCCCGGAAAAGGCTGATGAAAATTTGGTGAAACTACATGAAATTTTGAAAGATGTAAAAGTGGATGGTTATTTAAATAATGAAGTTGCAAATTTGATGATAGCAACAGCAACATTACGAAATTCTACAATCAAACCCAAAGATTATAATTTAGAAGATGAATTTGAAAGTCTGAAAATCACCGATATACCAAAAACACCGATTACCAAATTTGTACCAAAAATCGAAACTTTGAAAGTTGTTAAAGATGAAGAAATACTAAAACGAATTAAAGTTATAAAGCTTAATCTGGATGAGCCTGTTGAAGAAGAAATTAAAGAAAAAGTTAGAAAACCAAGATTCAAAGTACCAGTTCCAGTGATCGCTAAAGCTAACCTAGAGAATATAACTCCTAGGCCGTCTAGATCTAAACCAAGTATATTAATACAACAGTCTTCAGAGGAAACCCCTCAGTCTAAATTTTCCACTCCTTTGTCTACTCCTAAAGAAGAATTCTTCACACCTATGACATCTGTAAAGACATACTCGAGACGAATTGTCAAAAATTTAGAAAATGAATTTGCAACACCGACAACTGAACTAAAAGAACGTTCTAGAAAAGTTGAAACAGGGTCGCTTAAGTTGAAAAACAAACAGGGTCTTAAAAGAGCAACGAGTCCTGGAAAATTAGAAGATAAGCCAACGACTAGATCTAGAAGACGGCCTGTTGATAAATGATATTGGGAATTTTAACATTGAATGAAATTAAATATGTAAATATTTTTGCACTTTTATTTATAAGTATCTTCAAAGCCGCATCCCCAAAGAGTTAGGTAGAGGAACAAACGCACTCACGACTAACCGAAAACACTAAGTCCCGCAATGTGATAGGTGGCAAGCCTATCGCCCACTGGGCACATGTCTTATCCTGAGCAACGTTGTTTTCATTATAAAATTGAAAGAACACATTTTTTTACCGTCTCGGTGGTCGAAGGGTAAGCGTACACGCGTAACTAAAATATTCCCATGTTGTTAGTATTTTATTATGGTATTATAGTATACATTAGTATGGTAGCTTAGGCCCCATAACAGTCACGTATAATTTGCGTACTTTGAAGTTAAATTAAATTTCATCAATCAGTCCAGGGACCTTTTTCTTTGCTTAACCCGGGACCTCACGAGCTCAAATCCACACCGGACCAGAGGCGACCTATTTATCCGAGTTCATATCACGATTTTGTGTATATTAGTTAAAAGGATTTTAGATATAAGTAGACAAGGGCTTCCCAAATTTATCTGTACTGTGAAGCCCTTAGGTAGTGCTGTTTTTTAACGACGCCCCTTAACCCACTCAGTGTCAGAGGAGGGGGGCTCCTCCGGATCAAATGCTTACTATTTATATAGTACAAGCACTATTTTTTACTACTTCTTTTAACCGAGCTCGCACCCCGTGGATCAAAAAAGTTACCAGATACATTATGTACAAGTCTAGTAACTGATTCCTAGACTCGGTAGTATTGACACGCGATGCATTTAGGACAGTGCCATGACGCCCCAGGTACAGTTTGGGAAGCCCTGATGACCTTTAAACAAAAGGCGACTATGTTTAAGGAGTAATGTGTCTTCAATTTTTTTTTTCATGGAAGGCAAATCAAAAAAGGATTGATGAAATCGATTCATCAAGTGGCTTTTTACTCCCATTTTATTTTATACTTGTTAAATAATAATTAGGCTTCGTTTTGCCAAAGCATGTAAAAGTTCTAGTTGTTGGATAAATCTAAAAAAACACTGATTCGTCAAGTCTGTTAGTAGTTTTAATTAGTAAAATTTGAAAAAGCTCTGATTCGTTAAGCATATTATTTGTACTGACTTTTCAATAATTGTTAATTGACTTCCAACTTGCCTGCAAAATTAGTCATGATGTATCTATACTTCCTGTTCTTTATACAAAAAATGGATTTGTTTGCTAACATTTTTTATCACCTAATACCATAGAAATAGGAATATATTTAATACGGTAAAAACAGCGTAAATCGAAAGTTTTTAGACTTGATCAATTATACCATTAATAATAAAATCGTATGATAGAGTTGGATGTTTCTGCTCTTCCATTTCTATCCTAAAATTCAAGCAGACTTGTTTAAATAAGTATCAAACACTTACAAAATGCGGCTCTGCGTCCTGCACAGGCGTAGTGACCACACGTTTGAAGATCCGTCAAATTTATTTTTAGCGTAATTAATGACGATCACCGTGTTCCTTATAGAATATACCACCGTCTCTACTTGGCAGCTTGTAAGAAGCGAGCATAGGTTAAGTGTTTTTCCTCTTGTGGGACCATCTGTCTCTGCCAGGCAGCTCATAAGAGGCGAGCGTGTGTTACATAGGTTATTATTCATTCATAGGTTATTAGTCATCCAGGTAGGGATCCCGTCTTACCTGTCCTGCGGCCGTCATGATTTGAGGTCAGGAGAGTAGGGTAGCCGGTAGACTTGCACAAGCCTAACATCCCAGCCTCTTGGACAACACGCATCAATGACATTTATGGTGTCTATAGTCACTGTTATCTCTTCGTTCCTACCATCAGGAGAGTCATGTGTATATTCGCTAGATCACATTAAAAATTGTATGCTATCATTTCGGAACTACAAAAAGAATTAGTAAATCGACGTGGTATTGAAATTGGAGTAGTATTACATTAAAATTTTCGTACATTGGTTCTATTTAGCAATTTCAGTGCTGTTATATTATTGAAATATTCTTTATATTGTTCCAATGTCTGCTTCGTACATTATAGTAACAATAACCCATGGTGTAAATAGGTAATTAAAATTATTTAGGCGCTACAAGAGGTTTTCAGATAAAATAAAAATAGAGAGCGCTACAAGCTTACTGATTTTTAAAGTGGGCGTCAGACGGAATAAGTTTAGGAAAAGGTTTTAGATAGTAAGCTATTCCCGTCTTCCGTTAACAACGCACCATTAATATCTGTGTTTTTTTTTCCTTCTGGAACTTTTCTGCTTTTCTGGGTTAATCATGGTCTACATTTTTTTTTAAAAGGCTTTCAATTAAAAAAAGACATTTAATTAAATAGTGTACTTTAATTTTAAATCTATTAGATTAAATAATCTTACAATATTGTATTATTTACTACAACCTCATCGTTACTGTTAATAATACTCTAAGAATTTTAGAGTTGCCAGATAATATTATACTACCAAAATTAGTACAAATATATTTTTTGGCCCGATATGAAACATTTATCTTTCTGAAACTATAATAATCTGATTTAATGTTTAATATCCCATATAACTAATCACTTTTCAACAACTAAGCAACAACGAAATTTCATAATGTACATAAACTGAACGACAACACAAGGTAAAATAATGTTACACAAGTTATAATAGGGTTGTTAATATAAGACATGTTATTTAGTTACAAAGAGCAGGAAATTATTTTGGCAGCCCTTGTGGCTTATATCATATTTTCTTCCTGTCAATTTCAAAACAGCATCTAAGAAATTGATCAATTACTTATTCAAAGTCACGTAAAAATAACAGCAATAAATACTTATTATGTTTACTAAAATCATACATCACTAATGTGTCCTTTATAAAATAATCAAAATTAATATTAGTAGTTAAACATAATAAATAAATAACTAGGATATTAATCCGGTTAGGTCTGGGTGTTTATTTAATTTGTTCTGGCATCTATTTAAATATGTTTTTATTAAATTTATTCTGGCATCTATTTATGTATTTATGTGTATTACAATTATGGACTTACACCCAAACAAACACAAGCATATAATTTGCTTACTGTATACAATTCAATTTGTGTAAATTCACCAGAGATAGATTTATGATTATTTATAAAATAATAAGCAAAAGTTCATAAGTGCTGATGTATAATAAAAAAAAAAACCTTTTTACATTTAGGGAACAGGGTTATTTTTGAATCATTAGTAATGTTTTTTTTCTCAACTATAAGCAAATTATTATTGATTCTAACACTCGAAGAATAGTATCTCCACTGATATGAGTCAATTGGCTAATAAGTCAAAAATAATTCCCTTGTTTCTTATGACTTTATGGCTTTCTTGCCACTTTGTTTTAAATCCATTTACACCTGAATACATACATACATATCTTCGCGCCAAGTCCCTTACGGGGTAGGCAGAGAGTATCGAGTGTCAGACCTTACGATCTGAATATTTATTTTATAATCAAATTTCTGTATTTTCTGAATATAAAACAACATATAATCTGTTACATTATTTCTGATATTGACATAATTATATAAATGTATGTTCGAATTGAATATAAACTTTCGTTTATATTGCTCATAACAAAAGCTCTATGGACTACCTTTTTTCTAAACTAAAACTTAATATTCTAATATCTTAAACACCACAAAAAGTGGTTCAAATACATTGATTATTATATTTTTATAAATATTTTATATTCTAAACTCCATCTCCCTCAGTAAGTAGAATAAAACATCTTTTTACTATAAATAGCCAGAATTAAGATTTGGAACTGGTACCATAAGCAGGTCCTGTACCAGTATAAGCGGTTCATATTTGATACTGATTGTGATACCAGGGTACTGTTTCCACAGTGGGTACTAGTAGTCATTATACCACTACCAAGCACGTACATGTACTAATACCAATTGCTCTAAGTTTAAATACGAGTGTGAAATTGCCAATTTTGATTATTATATTTATAATGTAATACTAGCTGCCCCAGCGAACTTCGTCCCGTCAACATCAGGATAAAAATTATCCTATCTTTTAAGATGGACCAAACAACAGATATAATATGTGAAATTTTATCGAAATCGCTTCAGTAGTTTTGGAGTGTATTGGCAACATACATCGTGACATAAGATTTTTATATATATAAGATATTGTCTGATACCAATAATTTTGAACCCGTACCAGTATAAACTAGTATTTCCAGTACAGGGTCTGGTGCCTGTACTAACACTACAGGTGACACCTGTTAAATCTAGTACTGGCGCAGTTTCCATATTTTTTTGTTGACCACCTTAATCCACCAGACATGGAAATGATGATTCAGGGCTAAGATTTGAACCATATTTGTATACTGTTTGGCTTACTATACAATCTAGAAAACAATACCAACATACACATAACTATTACAAGTGGAAAGATGTTTATTCTAGGGATAGATAATCATTATAGATATTTTATAGAACTAAAACTAAGTGTGCATTTTTTTTTACTCCACATCCTCGTCAATATATATGTTATTAAAAAACACTGCTTTGAAGCCAATTTTAATAGCCTACCTAAGAAAAGAGGTAGGGTTACTATGGATGAGCCACTGGACCACTTTTATTTTTCAATAAGAAATGAAAAAAGCTTATGTTTATATATGGCATTAAAATTGGCCATTAATCCTTATATAAATAATGTTAAGCAAGGTAGAAGCTAAAATAACTATTTAATAATTGTTCAAAAGTTTAAGCATTACCCCATGATTTTGGGGAAATCAGAGAAATATATTGTGTCAAAGGACAAACCCATATCACTATCAGATTATTGTCCTGCCATAGCTAAGTGTAGCAGTCTGGAGCTGAATAGCGTTCAATTATTGCTTTAGTAAAAGTAATAATACTACTAATTTCCTAGTCATATTCAAATTTGACATTCAGTACTTCAGTTTTGGATTTAACGAGAAATGGCTAACAGTCGATTTATTACTCATTTCATCATTAATTAGTACTTGTCAAAAATATGCTAATTTTACGATGAGTATTATTAAAAAAAATTACTGGCTTGCTAATCAAAAGATTGGTTTTGGCCTTCCCAGATGAGAAGTCAAACTTATTATAATTATGATAGTAGTCTATTGCATACAGCAGTGTTAAGCCTGCCATTTTCTTGCTTAAAGGTTGGTTATTGAAAAGTATCTTCACTTCTATATTCCTGAAGAGGTAGGCAGAGGTGCAACCAGGGCACCGATGAAACTAGATCCCACAATATGTGCCCACCGGGCACATATTCAATTCTGGGCAATTTCGTTTTCATTATTAAATTTAAAAAAAAACACAATTTTTTATTGTTGCACTACCCAAAAACAGACCTCGGGACCTCATGGAGTCAATTCCTACACTGGGCTGTTGAACATAGAGGCAATTACTATTGAAGTAAGTCATGAGTCAGAAATCTTGACTTATTTCAATAGAAAAAAGAGAATGATAAATACATCAAATGCAGTAATGGTAACACTGCATTTGCGATGTTTTGCTTAAATTACATGGCATATTATAAAATATATCCTCTGCAGTGGTCTGCAATATTTCGTTAGTGACACCTGTTTCCACTATAAACTCAATTTTTAGCTATTAACAAAAAAGTAAACTTCATCTTAAGACACATTGCCTTATCACAAAAATATTTTCATGGCTGTTTAGCTATAAACAGTTAAAAATTGACATCCAACCAATAAACATGTTACATATGGATGACGTCTCAGCATGTTGTTGGTTGAAAGTACAATTTTAGAAACTTCAGTAAAATGCTTATTCGACAAGTGCGATTTTTTTTAGTAAAACAGACGTAATATATAAGTATTACGTAGTATGTACACGAATATGCATACATAAATCTTGATGCCTATTCCTATAAGACCTGCCTTACTTCCTTTTCATTTTATACAAACATCCCATTTCGGAGAAATTATTCTTATCCCCGTAATTACTATTAATTGTTGGTAATTTTCTATGCATTCCTATTACATATTACGACCAGTAGATCTTTAAATCCTTCCGGTTTTTAGTAATTCCTACATAGGTATAATATTCCAATTTCCACTACAACATACTGGTAAAACTCACGCTTTTCTGCAAAATAACTTCAATATTCAGCATCCATATTGGATATACTTCATATATGGCGCTTTGTGTTCTATTTTAGACACAGTTTGTCAATGTCGCTTGTAATTTCCACAATATATATTTTTAAACCAACTGCTTCGCCATACAAGCATTATTTAATAGCCAATAAAATACAATGTAATAGCCATGATGATGCTGGTATATAGAAACCGGTTGGTTTAAAGAAAATAAATAAAATTGTGTGAATCAAGTCACCATATTGTCATCAACTCACTAAACACCGTCGCCATATTGTCTTAAATTCACTAAATACCGTCCCCATATTGTCATGAAACCACTAGATAAAGTTGCTTCATTGTCACTTAACCACTATAACACTAACACTAAAACAAAGTCCACAGCTTACGATTTGAAGTCCCACCCAAGAACACCATGAATGACGTCCCATACAATCTAGCCATACCGTTATGGTAAATGATCTGGAACAAATAAAATATTATTCTTTAATCCATAGTTTTAAATCATAAGACTGTACCACTATCATTAATAAGTAAGCGTTATTAAAAAAGATAAAAACTGTACGTTTGCAAAATATAAGAACACTCTGGCTGTTTAAATTATTAATATATTTTTTTAAATTTCGATACTTGCTGTGAATGTGCTTGACATAACTATCCTGATAGTAAGAGAAAAACGTGTGCTGCCATGAGGTCGGGATATAAGGCCTAATGTACAAGTCTACTGCAAACCGTCTTTGGACCAATTTTATCGTTTCCAGATTCCGCGAGCGGGCCAGTGCGATTTGACCACCAGAATTTCGATTCAGAATTTGACCACCTAGTTTGTCGATTGGCTGGCTTGCACGCCTAATCATAACGATCAACTGCGAGGCTCGGGTTCGATTCCCGACGGTGGCAGCCATTTGTGTGATGAACAGTTAGATGTTGGTGAGGCTGGGGCCTTAATGTGTGTGTGTGTGTGTGTGTGTGTGTGTGTGT
>NJDD01001665.1:61046-72019 GCA_002245505.1 Calephelis nemesis | reverse complement strand
GCGGCGCGCCCTCAGCTGCGCCGGTGTCTCCCGCCGCGCCGGCGACGCTCGCGCCGGACCTGTCGACACACATCTCCAATGTAATCATCATTGTCTAAGACCATTTGTTCTTGTTGGACGAAAGCCGAAGTCACAACAAAACAATTCAAACGTTCTCCATGTTGCACAAATTTACAAAGAAAAAAAATTCACACACCAAAAATTATTTTTCCAATCTAATCTCATGTATAAGTTGCTAAAGTTCTCCTAATCTAGGTCTGAAAGTTATTAACTCTCCAGTATTCAAGATAGCAATCGCCAATCATTTTGATAAAATAGCTATTTGAAAAAATATTATTTAAATAATCAAAACACAGTTAAAATACAACATTTTTCTACGACATGGCATCATACGAAATGACAAATCAAAGATTTTAAAAAGAATTTTGAGTTTAGAAGCCTCTACTAACATATAATATAGTTTTTTGAAATACCTATCTAATGCAAAATCCCTATCATACGTTTTTAATACACATTGATAACACTTACCGTCCCCCCTTCTCCCTCGGCCCAACGTTCGTATGCGCGTTCCCGTTTCAACCACTCCTGGTATTTGTACCACCACTCCTCCCATTTCACATAGTCACCGAGAGTCAAACCTGCAGTTAAGAATAAACATAAGTTAACCTTTGGAAGGCAAACGAGCGATTGTTTTTTTATAGCATTGGAAGACAAACAAGGTTTAATATTATTCTCATTATTATATTATTATTAACACTTCATTCTACACAAAAAACATTACAGAATATACTTAAAAGTAACCGTAAATAAAACACAGTACCGAAGACGAGCTTATATCTAACAATAAAAGAAATTTCTTTTCAACTAACCCGAATAATATAGAATATGAATTTTATATTTATGACATTGGAAGACAAAAAAGTAGACCCCGATGGTAAGAAATTCACACCACCTAGAGACACCAAAGATGGTAATGGTGCGTCGCCAACCTGAGGCCGGGTTGCTAGGAGCAAAAGTAAGTAGCGGCTCCGAACACGTACACGGCAAGCACTGACGTAATGGAGGCAAGAATAGGTGAATGTTACCAATCTGAACAAGTACGAAACTCTACCTACCCCACTTTGATGGTGGAATCCTGCAACGATTCATCTGGATTGGTTGCTTGGCCTTGCACAATCCTTACGTCATAATGCCCACATTATTGTAATACTCCAGTTCGGGAGGTAAGGTAAGGAGTAGGCATAACATAGAAGTCTAGTCAAGAAGCCATATTGCTACTGGGCTTCGATGGAAAAATGGTCACAAATTCGTCTCCAAAATTGTCCCCAATAATGGCGTATACAATTTGGTTAAATATCACACTAACCTCTCAAGTAACCTCTTTTCTTATAGTAGTCGTATCTGACTCTCACATCGTCCCAGGACGGCAGGCCTCCTGGCGCGACCGCGAGCAGTTCCTCGGGATAGCTGCCCACGGGAGCCGGGTCCAGTCCGCTAGAACGAAAAAGATATATTTAAAATAATTGCACCATTCAAAAAATTTAATGAACAAAAGGGGACTCATGCTTGTTCGTAAATCTAAATTCTCAATCATTTCAACTTGAAGTAGTTATTTTTCATTATAGATTTTGGAGTCTAAAACATCATTACTGCAAATGCATCTTATGTCTCCACAGCGTTTAAATCGAACTACTTTATAAGAGTAAGGTCCGTGCCATACCACAAAAATAATTAGACGGCTGGTTAAATAAACACTGATGGTAATTTTGTTGCGCACTCACTGAACTAAACACTGATAGTAATTTTGTTGCGCACTCACTGAACTAATTTTATGTTACTGCTATCTTCTTTCAACGAAAGTAATAGAAAGAAACAAAACACTTTTAGTGCTGTCAGATTAGCTTGTACACGTCATTTCTACAGACGTTTCATCTATCACTCGGAAAATGTTAGATGTTGATTAGACATGTCCGCACTAATCTGACATGTCTAAACTGTTCCATCTCTTTGTTTTTGTTTTATTTGAGAAAGATAGCATGCATCTAAATGCAGTTTAGTTTGTGAACAGCAGAATCAATACCATTGTCTAAGATTGACATTCAACCAACAACATGCTACACGTGGATGACTACCACGTCATGATTGGTTAAGAATCCAATATCGGACAGTGTTTGACGAGTGTTTAAATTTGTTTATAGTAAGACAGTGGTTGTGTACATATGTACGTATAACAATTGTGCAGCATCACTCAGGGTAGTCCGAGAATGTTTACAGTACCTCCATAGCATCCGAAACGGTATAAAGTAAGCACAGTATAGCTAAGTAACAGTGCTACGTAGAGAAAACGCACTGATCTAAAAAACGCAAGCAAACTTAAATCTTAAGATGTGTAGAAAAAGCTCATATTGCGCTGAACGAGTAGATCCTACTCACTTTAAAAATCACGTATGCCATTCAACATTCAAACTTCTTAACGTTGATTGAATCATAAATAGCTCCAAGAGTGGCTAAATAACTATTAGAATATGATCTCAGATATGGTTTTTAATACTAGTTTTAAGATGAAACCCTTCAAGATGTACACCGTATGAACCTACCAAACTGCGGAGTGAAGCCTCCTGGTATTGGACTCCAAGCGTTTGTTTAATAAACATAGACGAAAGAGTAAAATTAAATTTATATTATAATACGAGTATGTCTCACAATGTAAGAAAGAGTATAATACCATGTTGAAACTTGGAGCATTTTAATCCAAGGTTATTAATATGACGACTGATGTGTACCTAAATCAACCGTATATAACTCACGGGTAGTCTGCGGGCGCGTCCAGTATCTCCGGGGCGTCGGTGGCGAGTTGGTCGCGCTCGATGTGCACGTGCAGGCCGGCGTCGCGGCGCGTGATACGCATGTTCTCCAGTCGGGCGCACCGCGCCGCCGACCACTGGGCCATCTTGCCGAAACGTTCCGAGAGGGTCAGCCTGCAAAAAGAAAAAAGGAAGTAAGTGACTTTATGCCCATATCCCCGAAAGGGTAGGCAGAGGCACAACCAGGGCACCCACGACTAGCCGAAGACACTAGGTCCCAAAATGTGATAGGTGGCAAGCCTATCGCAAACCGTGAACATATCCAATCCCGGCAACGTTATTTTTATTAGAAAATTAGCTGTCCCGGCGAAATTCTTTTCACTCGTTCAGTATGGGAAATAACAAAGTATTATTTTTCCCATTTTTCTTGCAATTTTCCCGGTTCTTCTCTTCATAAAAACCTTCTCCTGATAATAACTAACACAATAATAAAAGAATTAGCCAAATCGGTCCAGTCATTCGGAAGTTATGCGCTTACCAACAAATTTAGCGATTCATTTTTATATTATAGATTTAAAATATACATTTTCTAAGTTTGTTTTTGTTGCTAAACCCGGGGATCGAACCCGTGACCTCGAGAAGTCAAGTCCGACGCAGGACCGCTAGACCACAGAGGCAAAAGAAATAAGATGATGTTATATAATATTTCGAACGCACTTGACCTTCCGTTTTGTTGGTACTCGACCTTCGTGGAGTGCAGTCGAATTCTCCTGCTGATGCTTCGGTTTCGAAACGAAAACGTACGTTGAGTTTTTAGTGGTGTATCTATTTTTGATGCTAAAAACAGTGTTGTAGTGTGTGGAGCGGAATATATCTATATTTGGGATTTTTGGCTTCTGGTAAGCCCAATCAAGTCATTACGCGCTGTCTTTCTTGATTTATCGCAATATAATGCGTCTACATATTTTTGGCGGGAAATTAAGTCGAATAGAAGTCAAATAATTACGACCTCTCATATAACTATTTGATTTCGGCGCGTATATAGATTTTTTGTTGCCAGCATTTTTTCTTAGCAACAGTAATATAAACACTAGAAATTTAGGGGTTAATAATGGTTCTACATGTATAAGGCACATGTCAATGCGCTTTTCTGGTCTATTTTTAGACGCAGAATATATGCAGAAATAATTAACTAAGCTAGTGCACCGACTTTACTTTCAGTAAATTATTTTTGTGATATTAACCTTTAACTGTGGACGGGCGGTCCCACAGACCGCTCACCTTTTCTAATTCTCGTGTTTAACCCCTCTTCCACACTTCCCGCATCTTAGGCGCTCGGTAGCTTCGTATTTAGTAGCGAAACGATTGTTGAAGCAGGAGGTTGAGTCGCCGGATTCAAATTAGGTAAGTTATTTCGCTTTAAAATGCCACGGCGGTCTGTGAGACCGCATGTCCACGTTTCCCATATAAAAATTAAAATTATATTTTATTTATTTTAGGTTATTTTCTATGAAAATAAACAAAAAGTAAATATACTCTGTAAAAGAGGAGTTTTCCTAAAGAAAATGGCACGATCTCTGGTCGTACCACAAATTAAAACACGCACTGTAAGTCAAAATTTACCAAAAGAGATACACTTGACACTGAAGCGAATATTAGCAGTCATGACGCCGAAAGAACTTCCTAATCAGGTGATTGAATTCAAGTAACAAATATGCAGACTCTGTGCAACAAAACTAAAAAGGAAGACTAACTACGCTTGTGTTAGTTGTAAACTTTGAAAATATAAAATTGTATACTATACTAACTGTCAATAAATTGTACACATATTGAACCATTGTTAGATTTTTTATGTTCTATTATGATAAGTATTTTGTTTAATTCTTATGTTCGTTATACTTTAAACTTAAAGATTGTTATATTGATTTTTGCTAAAACTTTGTTTAATTTAAGAGTTTGCTCCTAAAAGTAATTTCAGCTAAATTTTAATTGAAAATTGCCTTATGAAGTTTACTTGCTGTATAACATAACAAAATAAATAAATATTGATCACACACATATCCATAATTTTAGTTTGGTATCGCCAAAAAATAATAAAATATTTATCTGTATAATTAAAGTAAGTTTTTTGCATAAATTAGTCCTAGAAAGATAGCGGTCTATGGACCGCGCGTCCATAGTAGTGTGATAATTATATGACGTCCAAAGTTAAAGGTTAATGGTACCTTTGTGGTTGTGGCTCTGAACTGGCATCGGACTCGGAGTCGCTTTCACTATCAGCCAGAGCTGCTGCAATTGCAGCCGGAGACACTCCTCGCTCTGCCCTTTCCGGTCGGTCTCTTCGTCTCTCTCCCTCCCGTTTGATGTGTGGCACTGGGGCAGTCGGAGGACGGACTGCTAGCTGAGATCTCTGCCATTCTAGTACCTGTAAAATGTACATCAAGCTATTATCATTAAAGGATTAGGTACATATGATATAATATGCACAGGATAAAACAATACAACATCTCTGGTGATTGTTAAATTAATTTTTTTTAGAATAAACTTATAAACTATTAAACTATACATAAACTATATATAAACTATCAAATTGAAGAAATTTTAGTATGGGGCCATCCATACCAAACGTTTATAAAAAAAAGGAACATGTAAAGAGAAATTTAATAAAATTCCGCGATTTATATTATAGTATGGTATGTGTATAGTATGATAAATGTATATGTATATAGTATGATGATGCTGATGATAACAAATGTTTTTAAAACACTAAGACATCAATTAACATTACATCTATCATTCAATCACAATTTTGTAACGAAAATGTGTCGGCTTAATGATTGATCAAAGGACAATTGACGAATGTGAGTCTTAGATATGCTTTGGTTTCGAAGTAGAAGTCTATGATATCTACATTGCCCTACAATAACAGAAAAAGTATAAAATTAACATTTAATCTAAAATTAAATCACAATTTTGTAACCAAAACGTGTCGGCTTAGTGATTGATTAAAACATAATTGACGCCTGTGAGTGCGGCATACAGCCTTAAATATGCTTCGGTTTCGAAGCAGAAGTACACGATGCCTATAATCCCCTACAATATTAGAAAAAAGTATAAAATTTTACTCATCTTACCTTTTCTTCCCTGGTTCGCTTGTTGGCTTGATCTCTGGCCTTGAGAAGTTCGCGTGTGGGTTGAACAGCCCTGGCTGCTGGGGGCGAGGACGTTTTAGCGCCTGGCGCGTTGCCTGGGATCTGATGTGATATAAACTGGTATAACAGACAGTCCTCTCTCATATTTTTATGTTGTCCTGATTAGAAACAACAGAAGCCTATAGATTTGTAGGCTCGATGCTATATCATGGCCGGGATCTCGGGCTACATGTGAAATACTAACGACTGCCGTATAATCCTGCACGTGACCTGACAAGGACTATGACGGTAAGTAAGGTATGGAGATAAGGAAGTAGTAGTGGACAGCACTCTATCCAATAAAGATAAAATGGTAATCTTATTGTATCTATCTATTAACCCACCTCCCGGGTTGGTCCGGGCTTCTTTGTAGAATAGACCATCTGCCTTTCTGTGCCAGGCACTGTAAAAGGCGAGCATAGATAGGCTTGTCGTCACTAACACCGTGACTTCTGACTAGGTGGTAGAGTTTCGCAGCGACTCACACTGATTGGTACCACCGCCTTACCTATTCCTGCCGCTATAACGTCATAACGTGTTCCAGTTCGGAGGGTAAGGTAGCCGGTTAACTTACTTTTGCTCGAGTCCTAACATCCCGGCATCTGGCTGGCAACGCACCATTACCACCTTTGGTGTCTTTAGGCGGCGGGAATTTCTCACCATCAGGAAATCCGTCTGCTTGTTTCCTTTTTATAACATTTATAAAAAAACCCATGTCTGTCTAGTAATAATCCGACTTCAAAAAGAAGAGGTTCTCAATACGATTGTATGTTTGTTACTCGATTACTCAGCTAATAACAAACCGATTATGATGGTTATATTTTAGAAAGATAGGTCGTGTTTTGAGATGTCCTATATTAATTTTATTTGACGCCATGTATGGGTAAAACTTAATAACTAATATATTTTTGTCTATCTTAACGACATTATTACTAATAATGAATTAAAATTTATGATTTGCTATGTATAATAAAATAAAACATCGGAATTGAAAACAAAAAAAGAATTTTAAGTGTTGTAATTAAACAATTGGAAACCATTTCTACACAGACCACATCGTCCCCAACTTTCGGAAGTTTTAGGGTAAATTTGACTGTCCTGGATATTGAGTCTGGTCTATATCTAGTACAATAAACTAACCTTTTCTTCCCTGAGCCTCTTCCCGGGCGGTTCCCTGGCCTTCAGCAGATCCCGGGTCGGCTGTACTGCCCTAGACGCTGGGGCCGGGGGACGTTTCTGTGGACGAGGTGGTGATGGGGTTCCTCGTCCTCTGTTTAAAACAAAGTTTACTATATTTTAATGTATCTATAAGCCTAGGCTTCTTTTGTTTACAGTTGTATGCATTAAAACAAATGATAATGTTGTCATTAATTCCTTAAACTAACTAAAACCGTTACATCTTAATAGAAAGTAGAGTATTACAGCGACTCGCCCGGATTGGTACCACCGCCTTACCTATCCCTGCCGCCATAATGCCAGCGCTTGCCGTTGGCGAGTTCCGGTTGAGAAGATAAGGTCGTCGATGAACTTATTTTTGCTAGATGTCTAACATCAGGTTGGCAACGCACCATTACCACCTTTGTGATCGCTAGACGGTGCGACTTTCTTACCATTAGAAAATCCATCTGCTTATTTGCCTTTCAGAAAAAAAAATACTTAAGATAACAGTACTTCAAGGTTTGTGATGACATAGTATTCTTTGCAAGGTAATGTCAACTTAAAACTTGGAGTACTTAAGTCTACGGTTAATAAAAAGAGGGACAGAGGCCACATCTTGATGTGGCCTCTGTCCCTCTCCCTCTGTTTAGCATCATGCTAAAATTACAGAGATAATGCTAAAATTATACATCATCAAATTATCAATCAGGTTAAAACCTTCGGATGCCGAGTAAAAGTGGGTGATACAATTATAATATCATTTGTTTAAAAAATTAAAGAACATACGCAGGTTTAGCATTCTTCGGTGGCACCTTTTTGTTCTTCGCAGAGCAAACTGAACATGACTCGTCCGAACAACTGCTGGCTGATGATCCTGATGATGACTGCAAATAAATAATTATATATCTGGACAAGTTACACAAATTAAATCTAACCCTAAAGGAAGCTAATTAGATGCTTGTGTTGCGGGTGTTCGTTAACTATTCTAATACATAGAAATACCTAAATAGATACAAGAATAAAATACATTCTTTAGTAAAATATAAGAATCCTGATAAAAATAATTACAACACTCGAGCCAAATTGCAGAACGAATTTTTGTCCAACGCAAAATACAAAATGCATGGTTATAACGTAAACGCTGCACCGCAGTCGTATTTGAAGGCTGATGACGTCATGACTCGTACTAGGTACAACACAGCGTGAAAAGTGAAGCATTTTTGCGGATTGTTTTAAATGAATATTTGAAGGATTAAATAATACAATGTGTCAATAATATTTGAAATTAATTCATTAAGCCTTTTTATTTAAATATTTGTCGGTTCTTTCAAAGTAGCACTGTATAAGAGCGTTGACAACATGCAACGAGTGGTGCTGTTTGGAATTTGATTTTGTGAATGAGATCAATAAAAAAAAATTAATGAGTCATGTGTATATATACCTTTCTTGGATCAGGAGGACTGGGAGGACGAACGCCTCTCGGCGGGGGCGGAGGCCGAGCGCGTCGTCGCGGGCTGGGGCTTCGGCGGCGGCGAGGACTGCGCCCAGGACTGAAACAAAATTGAGTTTTTTCAAATTCGCCATTCACAATCGACTAAACCTCAAGTCTGTTCCAAACGCAAAGGTACAAAAATATCACTTATACTAAAGTGTTAGGCTAGTGCCTAACGAAAAAGAAGCTTCTTTGTCATGCAAACATTTCTATAATAGTATTATTTGTGAGAGGTACCTAAAATATGAGGTGAGCGACATGTCATCCAGACGTATCAAACCTATTTTTATAAGTTGTAACGCAGGGCAAATCTACGGCGATATTCAAGACTAACCCTCAGTTTCAAAAACGCCAACATTTTAATATACTATTTACCTTTTAACTATTCTATATATCTGTTTAACATGTCTGATTTAGCAGCTTCCACACTAAACTCATAACAGAGTTTCGGTTGATTTTGATTTAGAAGTCTAATGTCCGGTTCCTATATTTAAGAAACTAATCGATCTTGCTTACGAAAGGTAGATTATGTACAAATAGTAAATAATAATATTATAAAGAGGAAATGTTTAATTTTTTGTTTGTTTGAAATGAATAGACTCCGAAACTACTGAACCAATTTCAAAAATTCTTTCACATTGCTATGTGAAGCAATGCTACATTTACCCTGAGTGACATATTCTTTGTTTCATCAAAATCGGTGCAATACGGTGCAATAGAGGCCAAGTTACGCAGACGAAGTTGTGTGAAACTGCTAGTAGTAAATAATCTAAATTTTGTGTAACTATGAGCACCGCTTCGTTAATTTTTTTATAAACAACTAATGCTAAAACTAACGGATTACGGTTCATTGATTATAGCAACCGGACTTAAGTGAAACTCATCTTAAACAGCTGTAATAAGTAGGCAGAGAACATCCTTATTTATGCAGATCTGCCTAGCTTTCTCCACATTGAAAAATCTTTCATACAAAAACGCTAATACCTAAACTAATTATTTTCACATTTGCTGTGAATATTCTTGCAACCCAGCATTATGGGGTTAAATAAATCACTCACCGTATAGGGCTCTTCCTGGGACTGCGTCTAGGGCTCCGCCTAGGGCTGCGACGTGGTGTACGAGATTTCCGCGGAGAACGAGACCGGGACCGGCGTATTGGACTCTTGGAGCGTCTGCCCAGCAGTGGCGAGCTGGAATGAAATTACAAACTGAATTTGAAGCATGATTTTTATTACAAGTTTTGTTTATATATTATATTTATCACAATATTTTGTTTTGAGAGAAATATGATTATAAAAACCTCGTCTATCAACGTCTACATCAGGGGTGGCCAACTTGATTAGACATAAGTTCTACTGTTTACTTACGAATCCCTGTGCGATCTACCACCTATATACATCTTGAAATCTTAATTGAAACAGCATAGTGTTGAGTACACTATCATAAAATATTTTTTATTGAACAGTCTTATGAGTTCTTTTTCGTACCACACATGAGATTGTTTCCTTAAATTTACTTAATACTTTGGAGTAGAGGTCTTGATTATGTTTAATCAACATTTATAGGTCCTATCTATAACATATGAGTGTGAGCATTGCGTCGCAGTATCTTCCACTACTTTAGTAGTTGGTAATTACTAATTATTACGTTGCGCCGTCTGGTCTAGTTATTTATAATTTTTGCATTGCCACGATCGACTGGACTAATGGTCGACCGGTTGGCCACCCCTGGTCTACATGTACGTATGGGAAACATTTTAACGAAAACCAAACATATTGAAACAATTTTATAATTCCAGAGTTACAGATGTTAATTTTGGATTTTATATAAATTCTTGTGTTGGTCTGCGTATCCTGTGTAGAATACCATACTTCCGTCTATCTGTCTTCCTGCCAGGCAGATCGTAAGAGACTATCAAAGGTGAAACAGGTCATTACCAACAAGACCACTGGTGGTAGAGTGCCGCGTGTTGCAACTTACTTGCCGCCACAATAATAGTGTTCAGTTCCGAAAGGTAAGGTAGCCGGTAAGTTTGCACAATAATTGGCTCAACATCTTGGCTAAAAGACAGCGACGTACCAACAACATCTATGGTATCTATAGTCAGACACGGCCCTAGGGACTTTGCCGCCCTGGGCGATAGGGCGATTTATCCTCACCCCCACCCTTGCTTTGACGCTGTCACTGTTATTTTATATTTGGAATTGGATTATAATCGTAACAAAATTCAAATATAAATGAGCTAATGTTATGTAATGAACCAAACAAATTAACTGATCTTTTATTGCAAAAAATCTCTAAATCTATTACGGAAAATACTAGTGTTAT
>NJDD01001665.1:26871-59838 GCA_002245505.1 Calephelis nemesis | reverse complement strand
GGAAGAGTGTATCCTTCTGGCACAGACACTTTATGTCTAAAAGAAGGGTACTACTTAATATAAATTGATTTGTAATCTAGCTGTTAAGTAAATAAACAATTTTGAATTGAATTTGAATTTTGAACTCGAGGCTTGCACTAACGTACATATTCTTAGGGTTGTTCTTTGTGTAAAATGTAATACAAAAAATTTTACCCTTCACATTCATATCATGATTTTATTCATGTTTTAAAATTGGCCGTACTTTAAAATTTGTTTGTCGCCTCCAAAAATTTTCCGCTCTGGACAGCCGCCCGGTCCGCCCATCCCTGGGGCCGGCTCTGTCTATAGTCCACGGTTATCTCTTACTCTCTCTTATCTCTTATCATCAGGATAGCCGTGTGCTATCTTCGTTGTCTTACGACATGCAATAAAAATAAAAAAGAAATTATTAATAACAAGAATGTGTATAAGAATAAGCTTCAAAGAAACATTATGTCTAACACTTGTTACTTTTCTACATGCCCGGAAAGCCATCGGTCTGGTAGCCTTCCAATTTTCCAAAAATGTCAACATTGTTATGAAGGTACTATGTAAGATACAAATAACAAAACATATTGTTTATAGAAAACGTAAGTAAAAAACGTAAACATGTTTTAACAATACTTGGAATGGAATTTCACCAAATGTCGACGATGAAAACTATAAATTCTAACAAACGTATCTTTTATTATTCAAGAAACTATACTAATTGAATATGTGCTCACAGATATCTATGTAAATACTTACCGTGAACGTCTCCCAGGTGACCTAGATCTTCGAGGTGACACGGAACCGCCGCCATCAAGATAAAGCTGCTTGTAGCCTGTGTGGCGCCACCTGTAAAAGATTGTTATTATAAATTGCATTATTAATTCAATGTCATTTTGACGTCACTTCTCTGGTCTCCTCATCCGGACTTTTTTGTAGAATAAACCATCTGTCTTCAAGCAAGGCAGCTCGTAAAATGCGTGCATAGGCTTAAAGTCAATAGCGCTGTGCTAACTGACTAGCTGGTAGTTTCGTAGCGACACGCCCGGATCGGAACCACCATCTTACCTATTCTTGTAACGTCAGCGCTTGCCGTTGTCGTATTCCAGTCCGAAGGATTATGCAGCCGATAAACTTAGAAGTCTACTTAGATTGCAGCGTATCATAGCAGATATCTGCTACTGTTAGGTAACTCCTCGAAATGAGGAGGAGGAGAGGAAAGAAGTATATCTTTGCAATGGACCTTACCTATTAGGATCTTTTTCCTCCACTTCCAGCAGCTTCCTATCCCAGCTGCCAGGGGACGCTTGACGCGCCCGTTTCATCACATTGTCTATCTCTTTCCTGCGCCCGGCAGGATTTGATGGATCTGGATCAAGAAATTTGACTATTAAAAATAAGATATATAAAATAAAATAATATATAATATTGTCGTTTGTCCGAGATTCAAGATTTTACAACTAAAACGAACTTAAGGGAATTCGGTAGACGAGTATACTTTAAACCGGATATTGGCTACTTTTTATTCTCATGGCTCATTTGTAGGGTTGCCAACCGTCCCAATATAAGCAGAACGTCCCGTTGCTTGAATCCTGAACGACACGTTCCGCAAGTTCTTGTTTACCAAACATTGTTCTGCCATGACCTAGTAAAATTTTCCGCAATCCGTTTGAAATCCATGCATTATTTATAAATTCAAACTCTGAAGTAATGAAAAAAATAAGCATTATTTTAGTAAAAATGTGACCAATCATCAAACCAATCCATTATTGAATCTATAATCCGATTAAAGGGCAGAAGTAGCATGAAACAGTATACCCATGCTAAAAAAAACATTAAAAGAGGCTACAAGTCTTGGGCAAGGTATGATTCAAAATCAGGATTTCTTTACCAATTTACAACATATACTGAAAAAAAAGTAGGTACATCCAGTAAAGAAAATCTTGGTTTCAGAGTTTTTTTGTGTTTTTGTGCCTCTTCCTACTTTTTCAGGGACAAGGGCGTGAAGGTGATTTTTATAGAGTGGTTTTAGATTTGTCAGAAAATGTGGCTAGAAAGACCTTACTGAAGTTTGATATTTTTTTCACTAGTTTAGGAGTTCTTACAGCGCTTCAACAAAGAGATTTTATTATTATTAGGAGTTCGTGTACGACCTACCCCGAGGATCACTGCGAACTAACTAAATCTATTGTGATCACAACTCTTACTCGTACAAAGAGAAACAGTACTGTGCGAATTAATGTGAACACGTGGTAATTACTACAATTTCGCTTGACTTCTTCAGTTGGCAACACCTTAATGTCAGAAATCAGAATAGCATATTGTAGCAGGGCATATTGCATTTAATTTAAGATGCAACAAGCTACAGGCGTATTAATTTTTTTTTATTTTCAATTTTAGTCGTTATTTTTCAAAAGTTGATTTCTTATTGTTTTTTTACTAATCTTCGAAGATTGATATTTCTCCGAATAAACGCTTTAAGATTGTTACCTTGAGCGCACACACATCAATGATCCAAAGAGATATAGCTAGAGTGTTGTTAGAGTTTGGGAGCAGTTAACGAGTTTTTAAAGAAGAAAAGGGAAACTGGGACCATTGAGGTAAATAGAAAAGGGAATAAAGGGTAAATAGAAAAGGGAAACTGGGACCATTGAGATAAATAGAAAAGGGAATAACGGATAAATAGAAAAGCGAAGTGTTTTTTTGATTCGGGAAAGTAAGTTGAAACCTATAAAAACAAGCCAGGAACTTCAGCAAAACTTAGCTCATACTGGGGTTGTTGTTCAAGATTATACCGTACGAAAACGCCTTATTGAGTGCGGTGGGTAAGAAAATAATCAGGTCTCCAAAGAATTGCTATGATGAAAAAGCGCTACGGAGAGTACCTATTATTGCCGATAATATGTCGCGAAATAGATTCACTCTTTTAAGAAACTCTTTAGAAGTTGTATATGGTGACGACATCACAGAGGAAATTCGCCAGCAAGATAGGTTGTGGAAGATGAGACCTATGATAAACCGAATCAAGTATCGATGCCAACTTCAAGAAAAGCAACAGCGTTTGTCGTTAGACGAGATGATTATTCCATTTACTGGGTCATGTGGAATGAAACAGTACTGCCCTGGCAAACCTAACCCAGTCGGGTTGAAACCATTTGTACTAGCCAACCCTGATGGACTCATCACAGACTTTGATGTTTATCAAGGCAGCGAGACCACTTACCCAGAACTAAAAGACTCCAATTTCGGGACTCGGGTTAGGAGAAAAAGCTGTCTTGACTTTGGCTAATTCTCTGGTGCCAGGTCACATTTTATACTTTGACCGATATTTTACGTCTTTAAAGTTGGCTAAAGAACTCCTTGTCAGAGGAATTAGGTGTACCGGTACAATTAAAAAAAAAACAGAGTGCTAGCAACGGCAAAAACGGTTTTAATAGACGACAAACAATTAGCAAAACAAAACAGAGTAAGCGCCCCAACTGTTGTTAGCGAGGATGGGGCGACTGTCATCATTAAATGGTTTGACAACAAACCTGTAGGGTAGGGCGGGGCTAGTTGAGCATAGGGGCAAGTTGGGCAAATGCAATCAAAATATCTCGCAAACTATTCACCTTACGCATAGACATCTTATAGCGGAAAGGAGTCGCGGGAGGGGTAATCAGCACGTGATCGCTAGTGGCGTCTGAACGAACGAGTGAAGCGCTCGTGCGTTTTGTTTTTTTTTGTGACCAAAAAGTAAAAACGTCGTTTATCGCAAGTTTTTGTCTGTATTAGTCAATTGTCATTTGTTTTCAATCAGGTAAGTGTTAATCTTTCTGAGAATTAATGAAATGAAAGTAATGAATTTTTTATGTTTATTAGGATGCGGACTTACAAGAGGAAGACTACAAGATGTTCTTACACTACTGAAGATTTAAAAAATGCTGCAAAGGCTGTCAACGATGAAGAAAAAAGTGTTAATGCCGCTACTAAAGAATTCGGTATCAAACGGATGACTTTAACAAGATTTTTGAAAAAAATAAATGATGGTGGTGATTCATCCATGGGCTATGCAAAACCGAGGCAAGTATTTTCTCCTACACAGGAAGACTCTCTTAAAAAATACTTGCTACAAATGGCATTAATCTTCTATGGATATTCTATAAAAGACGTCCGTCGCCTTGCCTATGAATGTGCTGCTAAATTTGGCATTGAAATTCCACCCAGCTGGACTGCAAATAAGATGGCCGGAAAAGAATGGCTTACGATGTTTTTAAAACGGAATGCCGAGCTATCCATCCGAAAACCAGAACCCACTAGCCTTGGTAGGGCAACATCATTTAATGCGCAGAATGTTAAAGTTTTTTTTTGAGAAATTAGCGGATGTAATGGATAGATAATATGGATTTACTGCAGCAGACATTTGGAATGTAGATGAGACAGGAGTATCCACTGTGCTGAAGCCAAATAATGCGGTCTACACACCAAAGCCGCTGACCCGGCGGCACAGCCCGGCGGCCCAACCCGCCGGCCTTATTTTGTACAATCCTGCCGCCGGCTTACGCCCGCGCCGGGCAAGCCGGCGGGGCAGCATGCCGATGCCGACGGTATCCCTCTCCACTCACTCAGTCAGTTGCCCGCCGGCTTTCATAGAGTAGTGACGTATCACTTTTTCATTCTCTGTTGTTGTGAAGTGTCGGCACTTATATTTTTTATCAACTAACCAATATGGAGTGGGACGAAACAACAGTTATAAAACTAATAGACCTCTATCATTTAAAAGAAATATTATGGAACCCAAAACACCGTGACCACAAAAGCCGGCCAAAGCGTTACGACGCACTTTATGAAATTGCCAGTGAATTTGCTACTGACGTTCCGGAAATCGAGAGAAAGATAAAAAATTTAACTAGTCATTATTACCGAGAGAGAAAAAAAGAAGATAATTCAAATAAGTCTGGTGCGGGTACTGATGATATTTATCATAGTAAATGGTTTGCCTACAAATCAATAAATTTTCTGCGGAACAAAAATGTGCCTACTGGAACCACCGATACTGTAAGTAAAGTTTTTTTTTATAATCAGGCAACTAGGGCCCCATAGACATATCATATTTTTTTATATTATTAATTATATTAGTTTGTTTATTAGTGTATCTTTGTATTTACATTTTAACCCTTTCCCGGGCATTGACAAAATAGTTGCCACTCAGGTAAAAAGAAATGTGTTTGAAAAAAAATATTGAAATGTTGAAGACTTATTCAGTGCCTGTAATAAAATCCATAATAAAAAAATACACAATACATGTTGATTTTGACTAGATATACTTATTTATTTTTTATTAAATAAAAGTAAAACGACTAAACGGGCAGTCTTTTTCGTCTTTTTTCGCAGGACACACCGTCGAAGAGCCACGATTCACAACTAGATTCACAATCAAATCAAAATGATGTATCACAGATGTCGCCAGGAGGTTCACAATCAAATCAAAATGATTTACCACAGATGTCGCCAGAAAATACAACTTGTCAAAGAAATAAACGTCCTAAAATCAACCCTAATAAAGTGTTGCTATCCGAAGCATTGAATATTATGAAGAATGTCTCCCAACGACGAAATGTGGCAAAAGATGAGGATGGTTTATTTGGAGATTATATTGCGGGTCAGTTAAGACAAATGGATCGACAAACGAAAGCTATTGTGAGACATCGGATCAACAATATAATATTTGAAGCCGAAACTGGATATAGATCCGACACATTTACGGATTTTGCAAGACCAAGTAGTGTTTCTAGTTCACACAGTCATCCGGGATACTATACAGCATCTTCACTTCAACAGACGGTTGTAAGCCCTTCTACAAATAACTTAACTTCTTCTGAATACTCTGCCCAAACAAACCAAGATACAGAAACAATTCAACCTTCGTCACTGGAAACATTTGCTGAAGAATACCTAGAGTTACCTTCTGATAGTGTTATAAAGTAATCTTCAAAATATGTTATAAATATTTAATTTTCTTTTTGGTATAATAAAGGTAGTTATAGTTAGCCATTAAAGTTAAAATTAGTGTTGACTATTCCATTCACACGAGTAGAGCTTGACATATGTGCGAAAGGAATAGCAAGGTTTTAATTTTAGTTTAGTGACACTTCTACTGTTACCAATAGTTAATATCATGTTATTGGTTTACAAAAACACATGTCTTATTTTGTTTAATACTTTATTATACGAATCACAATAAAAGTGTATCTCACTATGTGTAATTTCCGATTTTAGATTTAATAGATAATACATGGAACTACTTAATGATTAAAAATAATATTGATTATATGAGTTGAGTTATTTGTTATATTGCCATTCTAATCCTCCGACACTAGAAAGAAAATAATGAGTCAACTCCACTCTTGTATCCTCAGCGGTCACTGTAGTATCCGAGGTTTGATTGTTTTCTCCTGACATATTATCTAAGCAACTGTCGTTTTCAACATGTCTACGCCATTCACCGGGAAAGACTTCTCCTTGATTATTTTCAGTATCGTATTCGTTTTGCTGAGTTGCATGGGTTCGTTTGATATAATTAAATAAATGTATACACGCCAAAGTTACAGTTGTAGCTTTTTCTGGGATTAGCTGAATAAGTCTATGAAAAATCTTAAATTTGTGTGTTAACTGCCCAAACACGTTTTCAACTACTCTTCACCCTCGACATACGCGATAGTTAAAAACCCTCTTAGATGATCCCATTGTGTGATTACCATCATAAGCCTTTATAATATGGGGTTGCAGAGGAAACGCGTCATCACCCAAAAAAAAATACGGTACTGGTAGATTCCTTCCGGGTAAAGGGATTTTATGTGGTATATTCAATTCATTATCATTTAACAATCGACATAATGCTGAATTATTAAAAACCCCACCATCTGAAATCCGACCCTGACATCCCACATTAGCGTACAAAAAGAAGTAATCAGCATCTACTAAAGCAAAGAGCACAATACTGAAATATTTTTTATAGTTTATATAATCACTTCCACTTTTTGGGGGACATTGAAGTTTTATGTGTTTCCCATCCATTGACCCAAGACAATTGGGTATTTGCCATCTTTTTAAATATTCATCTGCAATTTCTCTCCATCCTTCCTGACTCCTTGGAATTTTCACATAATTTGAAAGTCCTTCAACTAAAGCATCACATACTTCAGGAACAATGCTTGAAATTAGTTAAGGAGATACTTTAAAGACGTCGCACAGGCTACTAAAAGAATTTCCTGAGCTCAGGTATTTTAACGTTATTGACAATCTTTCCACTGGTGAAACTGCTTTTTTGTAATTGGTTTCTTGTTTAGCTATTTTGTGTCCAACAATATTCAGTAAATATTCAAAGTCAGTACTGGTTAATGACAGGAAAGTCTTAAAAGAAATGGGTTTGCATAGAACCAAGTCGTCTTCCTTTAAATCACTTAATCTTTATATAAATTTTAAAGATCTTTATATAAATTTATCATACGCACAGGGCAAGTGCTAAAAAAAAATAAAAATACTGTATTTATTGCGACTCATTAAACTTGGCCTAACCCAACACTTTCGTGTGTTGAGGGATCCACCGATAATAAATCCACAAACTGCTATTATTAAATCACTGTTATCGTCCTCCTCCATGTCAATCTGAAAATACTACTTCTGAATTATTCGAAACACACACGTCCAATCTCTACGACTATTTGGCAATTACTAGAACACCAAATGCCGCGGTTGTCGTGCCGCCGGCATTGCCGCCGGCAAAGTCGTTCGGCTTGGACATTCTGAAGCCGCCGGATTAACCCGCCGGCACCAAGCCGCCGGGCTGTGCCGCCGGGTCAGCGGCTTTGGTGTGTAGACCGCTTTAAATTGTAGCTGCCGAAGGTAAGCGGAACGTCGGCGCAATGACTTCTGGGGAACGAGAGACTAATGTTACAGTAGTAACTGCTGTATCTGCTCTTGGAAATGCTGTACCTCTTTTGTTTGTATTTCCTTGGAAACAGTTTAAGACACACTTTCTTAACGGTGGTCCCCCTGAATGTATAGGAGCAGGAAATGCCAGTGGATGGGTTACAGACGAAGAATTTCATCAGTTTATGCAACATCTTATAAAACATGTGAAACCATCCATTGAGCGCCCTGTTTTATTAGTGCTGAATAATCACTCCTCTCACTTGAACGTGAAGACACTAACTTTGGCCAAAGAAAAAGGAGTTGTAATGTTGTCCTTTCCAGCGCATTGTAGCTACAAATTACAACCGTTGGATGTGTCAGTCTTTGGACCGTTCAAAAAGTATTGCGCTGCTGCTCAAGATGCATGGCTACGTAACAACCCGGGGAAAACCCTTACTATCTATGATATACCCAAAATAGTCGCTGATTCGTTGCCGTTTGCTCAGACAAGTATAAATATCGTTAACGGTTTCCGAAAGACAGGCATCTTCCCATATAATGAAAACATTTTTGGCAAGGATGAGTTTTCACCATCATTTGTAACTAGAGAATACAATCCCGGGATCCCGGCCGTTTTCTAGCCTCGAAAATCCCGGGACTGTACTTGGCTAATCTCGGGATTTTTGGGATTGCCACAAACATGTCTAGTTTGCATTCTGTAGTCCATTGTGCCTTGACAAAAACCTTGCCTAGAATATATTAAAGGCATTTGTGAGACGATACATACTACACAGGTACAGCCCTAATAATATGTTTGTCGTAGAACTTAGAAGGGACATCCCCGCTCGGAATACTTCAATACAATACCCTTAAGGTAATTCCCCAACGGGCCAACAGGGGAATCACCCAAGTACCTCGTATCATAATATGGTAGCAGATTATTTCCCGTCGAGGATTCCCCGTACGAAAGTATAAATACGCCAATCGGGTTTTATTTTTTTCATTTTTTATTCTGCCTGTGACGAGTGACGACGTTACGTAAGCGTAGGTTACGTACGTCATTTAAATTCAATAGTCTGAAATTAAGTATTTAAAATGGCGGGAGACTTCGTTAAACATAAAAAAGATAGTGATACGACGTCAGTGTGGAGTTATTTTTTGCTAAATGTAAGTGATGCCCAGCCATTCTCAAGACTTTGGGTGGATCGACTAAGGGATTGCATACACATCTGTCATCAAAACATAACGTTAAGGTTACATCACCTTCAACAAGTCAAGATTTCGAAAATCTGAACACAGCATCGCCGCCAGCCAAGCGAAAATTAGATGATTACTTTACTAAAAGTGCCGACGATAACCTGGATGATGTTTTGGCAAGAATGATTGCATTAGATGGATTTCCATTCAGTGTATTCATAACTTCAGAAGACTTGAGAAAACTGCTCTTAGCAAAATACACGGATTTACCAAAGTCACCTGTCACCATCCGAAAACGAAAAAATAAAAAAGCAAGTAACTGCAGAATTGAAACATTTGAAAAGTGCAGGTGAAAGATTTAGTCTTTCTTTCGACGAGTGGACTTCAACGTCCAATAAACGATACATGGCTGTCAACGTGCATTCATACAAAAAATTTTGGAGCTTAGGACTTGTTCCTATTTATGGAAGTATGACAGCTGAAAATTGTCTTCGTATATTGAAAGAGCGTCTAAGTAAATTTGATATTTCGCTGGAAACTGAGATCGTAGCTATTGTAACCGATGGACCGAATGTTATGATAAAGGTGGGACGGCTTGTTTGCACTGAACAACAACTGTGTCTCGCACATGGTGTCAACTAGGCCGTCTGTGATGTGCTTTATCGAAAACATAATTATTTGCAAGATAGCCCTACTGCAGATAATACAACAAATGAACCAGCTGTGGCTGTTGATTATATAGACGACAGCAATGATGATGACCATTTAGAAGACTTAGACTGTCAAGAATCAGGTTTAATCGTAATGTCACAAAATGAACACATACCAGCAGAGTTAACACAAGATGAAAATATTAACGAACTGATAAAGAAAATCCGCAAAGTTGTAGTGTATTTCAAAAGATCAGCATTGAAAAATGAAACAGTACTTCAAAAATGTGAAAATTGAACATGGAAAAGAGCTGTCACTTCTTTTGGACTGTAAAACCAGGTGGAATAGTCTTTTAACAATGCTGGAGCGATTTTATCTTTTAAAAACCTGCATTCAAAAAGCTCTTATAGATCTCAATCATCCAATTCGATTAGAAGATGACGATTTTGAATTGGTAAATAAAATCGCCTCTGTGGTCTAGCGGTCCGGGTGTTGGACTTGACTGCACGAGGTCCCGGGTTCGAATCCCGGGTCGGCCAACCCAAAATTGGATTTTTCCAATTTTCTAATAAAAAATGTTGGTCGGGATTGGAAATGTGCCCGGTTGGCGATAGGCTTGCCACCTATCACATTGTGGGACTTAGTGTCTTCGGCTAGTCGTGGGTGCCCTGGTTGTGCCTCTGCCTACCTCTTCGGGGATATGGGCGTGAAGATACTTTTTTTTTAAATAAAATTGTTGATGTGCTGACCCCAATTAAATTGACAGTAGAAGCAATCTGTCGGCGAGATGCTAATTTATGCACAGCTGATGCCGCTTTGAAATTTCTTATAAAACAAATGTCTAGCAAAAACTCAGCACTTGCAAAAAAAATGAAAACATCCTTAGTGGAACGTATAAAGCAACGACGAAATGATGATTTAACTGGTGTGTTGAATTATTTACAAAATCCACGAAAAGATGATGAAAATATGTTACTACCAGATTTGGAATGGCAAGATTTATTTCCAGTTCCTACACAGGCTTTAGTGAGGAAGCAAATAAAGAGTATTATTAAAAGACTTCATAGTCGAGATGACACGGCAAAAGAAGAAATGTCAGGATCACAAATAAATGATGAGCTAAGGCAAGAAATCCCCCAACCCCAATTGACATTAAAGGAAAAGTTACAGCTGGAAATTGATAAGAGTATGAGTTCCCCAGATCCTCAAGTACAAAATGAATCGGGGTTGGGAAACAGTATTAGACGTGAAATGAACCTGTTCGAAAATGGAGGAGTTCGTGGATACCACTTAGAAATAGCAAACAAATATCTAATGTCTATTCCTCCAACCAGCGTAGAACATGAGCGAGCGTTTTCAGCTGCTGCTTATGTTGGTAATAAACTACGAAGCAGGCTTGGAAGTGAAACATTGGATGCTTTGATATTTCTGCGATTGTATTTTAGAAATTCTAAATAGTTTTGTTGTGTTATATTTTAAATTACTTGCAAAAGTTTATTTTTTGTAAATTTTCTTTTCTTACTGTATTGTGATTTATATTGTGCAACGAACGATATTAAAAATATTTTTTTTGATTACTCAAGGTTCTTTTATTTGAGCCAAATTAAGAAAGTCTAATCATAATATCATAATCCCGGGATCCCGGGATTATGCGTCATAAATCCCTTAATCCCGGGATTGAAAAACATGCTCGGGATTATATTCTCTATTTGTAACCGATCGTCCTGAAGCAGAAACAACTATCGAACCAGAAAAAGATCCAGAGCAAGCTGTGATGTCCACTGAATGTAATCCCACTCCTGCCTCTACCAGCCAAGCTGAACCCGAACCAGGTCCGAGCAACAGGGAAAAAGAGACGTTCGATCTAAAACAAGCATTTTCCCCGGAAATTGTACGACCATACCCAAAGGCTGGCCCTAGAAAAGTAGCTAAAACTAACAGAAGAAAGAGAAAAGCTGCAATACTAACAGACACTCCTGAAAAAAAACGCTTTAGAAGAACAGCAAAATAAAACCACAAAGAAAGTTAAGAAGCCAAAGAAGAACATGGATAAGAAAAGGAAGAAGGGTGTCTGTAAAAAAATACTCCAGTCAAGTGAGTAAAGTGATGACGATGATTATTCCTGTCTGATTTGTTGCGAAGGCTATGCTGAAAGTTTACCAGGAGAAAATTGGATCAAGTGTCAAGCTTGCAGGAAATGGGCAAATACAAATTGTGTTCCAGGTGCTGGTCTTACTTTCGATTGTGTCAATTGCAACAGTGACAACGACGATTAAGTTGTTAAGATCGTATTAATATATTTTTTTAAGATATTCAAGACTGAATTTAATCCTGAAGTTAGTCTTAAGATATGGTGCTGTTTTTTTAATATATTTTCAGTTATTTATTCAAAGAAAATTACTTTAAGTTTAGTTGTTCTGTCACTAAGACTTGTAAAAATTACTTTCATTTTTGTCAATTGCAACAGTGACAATGATCATTAAGTTCTAAACATCTAATTAATATTTTTTAAAGATATAAACTATAAGAATAATAATATAAACATGTTAGTCTGATTTTAAATAGAAAGAATGAATCTAATGCTGAAGTTAATCTTAAGATACGTTAATGTTTTGTTGAATCTAGTTTTGTTTAATTGTTCAAAATTACTTTAAGTGTTGTTGTTCTGTCACTAAAAGACGATAAATAAAGCGCTGATTGTCAAACACATATTTTACTTCATCTCTAGTCAACATTGAACCCATGTTTTGGTTAGACATTCTTAGTGCTCAATTTGCCCCATACCCTTGCTCAACTTAACCTCACCAGTGGGGTACATTGAGCATACTTGACTTCCTGCATATCAATGGCTGTAGCTCTTAAATTCGACATCTTACAAAAGAATTACTATGGACACTTTTGATAAGAGATAAATTACGAATCCATCAAGCCGCTTAAGAACTCATTGAGACTTATCATTGAGGAGCTATATCCGTTCAAGTGAAAAATTGCTCAACTAGCCCCGCCCTACCCTACTAAAAGAACGTTCACATGCGGCAGACGTTACAGGAGCCGTGAAGATAACTTCAGCCACTTTTGTCAGTTTCGTAAATTTACATATGCCTTGCCACCTAGAAAGGGGGTGACATTATTTACTGGCGACCACATAAACGTTTGACTGCAAAAGTTAGATTTTGATTTAAAATCGGAAACTTCCGCCATTATATTATCAATATTTAAGTACGTTGCTAGTTCATCGATAAAATTCATTGCTGCAGCATCTTCTTCACTACTTATCACTACAGATCTTAGGATCTAGCAAATACGCAGCAAAATGAATAGGTTTTAAAACTTCCTTTTCTGGATTCAACTTTGTCAAGCTGAGTTTGCGGTTGGGGTGTATCCTTGAGGGCACTATGGAAATCTATGGAAACCGAGAATTTTTTAGATTTCCTATTTTGTTAGTTTTTATTACTGAAACAGACTAAAGACGTGATCGTGAACACTTTTTGCCATTAGGACTTTTGCGCTAGTCCTCATAGTTTTCGAGTGAGAGCCAAACTTAAACTTAAACTTGGAACGCTAATATCTCGGAAAATAAAAGTCGCGCGCAGAAATATCATAATATGACAAAAACGACTCACCTTTCGCTTACCTATCAACACATGGCACCAAAACGGGGGGGGNNTAAGTTTTTCAAAATTTTTATAAGTGTCGGGTTTGTTCTTATGGTTCATCCTTGAGGGCACAATGGCCAGCGAAAACTTAGAAAAATTTTCAAGTTTTTTTTAGATTTCCTATTTTGTTAGTTTCTATTACTGAAACATACTAAAGACGTGATCGTGAACACTTTTTGTCATTAGGACTTTTGCGCTAGTCCTCTTAGTTTTCGAGTGAGAGCCAAATGAAAAACAACGACAAAAACTTGGAACGCTAATAGGTATCTCGGAAAACAAAAACCGCACGCAGAAATAAAATATCGACACCTCCTACGTAAATTATTGTAACTGCATGTGACCAACTTTACAGTACGATCATTTAGAGATTTGGAAACAGACTTTTCATGATGGTGGTTACAAATAGCATTCTATAATTACTAAAATTGGCATACAAGCATAAAAATACAAATAAAATACAACTCTTTATAAGGTTAATTTTACCTACTTTTTTCTAAAAGTCACTTAGGATATTTGTCGTTGGATTACATCGTTCGCTAAATATCGTATGCGTTAGTTACTATAGTATACATGGTAAGTTATAGACTGACACATATCGTATGTTATAAATACGATATTTTACTATGTTATGTTTCAGTAAAATGTTATTAAAAGTTATACTTAGTATAATTATCGATGGAAAACTCTGGTTAAATCATAAGTACTTAGTATGTAATCGATTATAAATTCCTTGTGAAAAAAATATGTACATAAAACATTATTTCATATGTAGATAATTGAAGTAACTTTTAAACACTCCAGTTCCTGGAACTGGTTAAAAATAATTTTATAAACTTGTATATAACTCAAATAACACTGATAAGTTTCAAAATATCAAAAAACAATATGAACCAATATTAAAGTAACAAAAAATAATATTATCCAGTCTCAGAGTAACCAAAATCAATATGAATCAGTCTCAAAGTAAAATAAAATGTAGTCTTCGTTTTCTTTTAACTTAGGTGAGTATCTAATTCTTTAATTTTGGCACTCTCGGAGTGCAACCCGTCTTTTTTTAATTAGAGGCTATTTTTCCGTTATGGTCCGTCTTTTTTGCAGAATAGACCATGTGTCTTCCTGCCAGGCAGCAGGCGAGTAAAAGCGTAAAAGGCGAGAAGAGAACTAACACCGTAACATCAGACTAGGTGGTCGAGTTTCGAAGCGACTCGCCCGGATTGCAGACAGACGAGGAAGAAAATGTTCTCGTTAATTGGAAATTACAAAGTTCGAAAAAAGGAGTTCCTCGCCGGTAAGAAGATATTCAATGTAGTGTCTCTAATTTTTTAAAGAAGAATAATAGGCCTAATCCTTTTAAAAATGACGTTTCAGGTGACAAATGGTTAACATTATTTTTAAAAAGACATTCTAAGTTTGCTGTTCGTACTCCCGAATCTGTCATAGCTGCAAGCTCTGTGGTTTCGGAAAATTATATAAGAGCTTGGTTTCATGGTATTCAAACATATATAAAAGATAATGCAATGTTTGACATTTTATCACATCCCAGTAGAGTTTTTAACGGCGACGAAACAAATTTCTTGCTGTGTCCTAAGACAGGTGTGGTTCTAGCGTTAAAAGGCGATAGAAACGTTTATGAAATAGACAGAGGTCGAGCTAAATCTTTCATAACAGTAATGTTTACGTTTTGTGCCAACGGCGATTTAACCCCTCCAATGATAATTCTGCCTTATAAGCGCCTTCCTGGAGATATAGCTGCCAAAGTTCCAGAAGAATGGGGTATCGGGTTAAGCGATAGTGGCTGGATGAAGGTGGAATTATTTCATGATTACATAAAAAACGTACTGCATCCATATCTTTTTAAAAAAGGCCAAATGTTTCCAATTATATTATTTGTAGATGGCCTTAAAACTCATCTCACGCTGCAAGTTAGTGAACTTTGCAATAATTTAAAGATTATACTTATCGCTCTTTACCCTAATTGCACTCGTATATTGCAACCTGCTGATGTAGCAGCATTTTTTCCTTTAAAATGTGCCTGGAAGCAAAGTGTTCGTCGATGGAGACGTGACCACCCAACACAGGCTCTGACCAAAGCAGATTTTGTGCCTATTTTGAAAACTGCCATAGATGTATCTTTGAAACCTGCCACTATGAAAAATGGTTTCATAGCTTCTTGCGGTCTCTTACCATAGAATTCTGATGCTTTGGATTATGCAAAATGCTTGGACAATTCTAAGGGAAAAGAAACAAGCCAGCCTTACTGTATAAATATTGATGCAAACGATAGAAACCGAATGAATTCTTTGGAAATGCCTTACCAGGATCAATAGAAACAAATATTGAACCTCGTGCGATTTCTAATAATGAAACTTTGGAAAGCCCAATGGTACAAGAACACTTGGATATTGAAAACATAAATGTTGTTTTCGCAGATAATGTTGAAGAAAGTAATGAATTTTCTAACATTCCATATTCCCATGAAATTGAAATACAAAACACGAGCGAGCATAACTTACCTGTCGTCTCGGTGATTTCAGAACCACATTTAACATTGCCGGCAAATAAGATCGCATCTACTTCACTGCCCAAAACTCCAATTAAAATAAATTTTAAAATTTAAATAAAGTACAGCTCAATGATATTCTCATGCTTAACGGCCGGTCTCAATATTTTATCTGTCTATGACCAGCTGTTAAAATGCTTACTAAAGTTAACTGCGAGCGCTTACTTGCGTCTCTATATGCACAGATAATTGGAAACATCTGTCAATGACTAGAGTTTACAGTTGAGAGGGCTTACCGCTTACTCGAGTTAAGCACTCCTATAGAAAAAAAAAGTTGAGTGTTTTAATATCACTTGGACAGCTTACTGACGGTAAGATTTGTTACTTTTTACCCGAGTTTTGCTTATCGCCCGATGTTGACGGATAATCAAAAAGTTATTGTAGTTGTTCTCTTTTATTTACATATATTTTTGTAAAAAAATGGCTATGGAAATATTTAGTGATGAAAGTGATAATGAGATGTATGAGGCTGGTGTATTTAATACCGAAACTAGCGGTGTAACTACAATATTATTGAAGACCGCCGCACATACGCCCGTGTTAACTATTACAGTGAATTTCCGAAATCCGAATTTATGTACCTATGGATTTCAGATGTTTTGGGTGTATGGAAAAGGTGCTTTCCAGTATTATCTTTGAAAATTAGACTTGCAATGCAGATAACACAGGCCATTATTATTGCAACCTCTGTTCTACACAATATCTGCAGATTAAATAATATTACTGATTTAGAACCTGAGGTTGAAATGCCTTTAGAATCAGTGGACAGCACCCAGCCAGAGGGTGTGGTAAGTCAAAACAATCATAGGGTAAGACAAGAAATAATAAATAATTATTTTAATAGGTATTTAAAGGTTGTTTTTATTGGTTGCAAATTGTATTAAAAGGCAAACAAGCAGATTACCTAATAATCTAATAGTAAAAATATATTTCACTTTGATATATCCTTAGCCTGGCATGGCAGGTAACTGATGTAATAAGGAGTAACTAAGGCTACTTTTATTTCAGAGTTTGTTAAATTCTACGCAGACTGAACCGCGGGAAGAGCTAGTTATTAACAAATAATTAACTTTGTCCAAATAACTAGAATCTTAGCAAGCAATAGTAAGCAAATTTTAAGCTGTTTTAGTAAGTTCGTAAGTAAAGTCATGTGTAAATGTTTATCTTTTTATATATGTAACATTTCAGTATTGGAACTATATGGATAAACATTGTAAAAACACAAAAAAAGAATGGACTTTGACATTAGGTGGGTGACCAAATGATACTCTCTGCCTACCCTGTAAAAAAATCCCCTTTTGTTTTGACATTTCTCCTCTTGATAGGAGGAAAATCTTCCAGCCGATTTTAAAATGGTTATAGTTTACTGTAGATAGGATAAGTTAATTTAATAAGAATACTTACGTTGATATTCTGAGGCATTTTCTTTCAACTAATTTAATTTCTAATCTTTTATAATTTTAAAATCTACTTGATCAAGAATATAAATCACTCGAGACTGAAAGTTTCAATATTTTTAATGGCTGGAGGCGGGAACAAGTTCGAACTTCGATTGTTGTTAGTCGTCAAACGCAAGTGTCAACTATTAAGTGTCAACCTGTGCGTTTCGATATTAACGTAAGGTTCTATAAAATTAGTAATATACTTTATAATAATAATTTAAATAACCAAACATGTTGGTCCTTAACTTACAATAATCCAACATTAATACAAATAAACATGTCAGTTATAACAAATAAGGTTTTACAAACAAATTATAAATTTATTTAGCGGCGCTTAAAGAATGCACACATGCAACTACGAAACGTTACGGAGGGCCGCATTAACTAAAGTTAACACTCCTATTTACCGTTGACCGGAGTTATGCACGCCGAAATAACGTTATTGGCACGCCAGTAAGGGACAGTTTAAATTTAACTTATAACCAGGGGTTGCTACCTGCATTCAAATGTTAGTAGCATATTGAGATCGGCCGTAAGACACCACAACGCAAAGGAATCAGAAATTCAGAAAAGATACCCTTTGTCTTAACATCTGAAGAACGGCAACGAATTAATACAGAAAAGAAAAAGGCCAAAGAGCATAAAGAAGAAGGCATTAAGAAAAAGAAATTAGAGCGAGAACAAAAAAGTTACAAAAGTTTCAAACACAAGGAAAAGGAAAGGGTAAAGGGAAGAAAACTGGAGACATCATACAGAATGTTAAAAAAAAAATTAATGACTAAGGAATTTTACTCACCCTCACCCCACGTTAACGATAAAGCTCAAAGTATACAAAATAGAACTCAATTTGATTCGATTGACCCACCTATTGAAAAGCAAGAAGATTACAGTATTCCTTCTACTTCGAGAGGGATAGTAAAAAATCTTTTACAGCAAGTGAAATTTTTAAAATGCTAACAGATTCAGATGAAGATAATTAAACATTTGGTGTGATTTGTTAAGACTAATTCGTTGATTTAATATTATTACTAAGGCTAAAGTAATATCTTCTGTTATGTTTTTCATTAAGTTTATTTTTTAGAAATTCCATCCCAATGTAAACCTGATGTTTTATTTACAAAATAAAACCTAAAATCCTAAAATTAAACATTAAATCATATGAATCCATTAAACAATATAATCAGCATAAAGAGTTCCAATAATTGGTATTAATCTTGTCAATAATTAGAATTAAAGGTGCCAGTAATTAGCATTTCCATAACAAACATTTAATTTATTTTTTAAAATTTATTTCTGAAACCAGATATTATTAACATAAAAATAAAAAATAGATAATATGGCAAATATCAAACTTGAATAATAATCGACTTGGGTAATTTAAATACTAAATATAAACATATAAATCTCTCCTGATATAGGTCTTAAAGTGCCAATAATTGGGTCACTTACCCTACTACACCTTTCTTAATATTTTTTTTAAATTATTAAGCGTTGACGAAGCGGACATTTCAATTTTCGACCTTATGCTCGAGATAATAGGGATACAGTATCCAAAAACATTATGAACTTTAGCGTTAGTAAATAACAATAATAATATTAGTGTTTTCGAATAATTTTCTTTCCTTGCATCATTTCGCGCTTGTGATTTTGAGTTGAAAGTACTTGTTTCGAATATTTTATTTCATTTTTCTTTTTTTCTGGTTTTTCTATTACTATTAGTGTTTGTTTCATTTAAGTAGGATAAGTTTTTATAATTAATTTTTATTTAGTGGTTAGTTCTTTTTTCTTCTTAACTGGTAAGGTTTTTTTAATATTTTTAAAGGTTAGGACTTTTGAATTATTTTAATAGGTTAGGTACTTTTCTGGTTTTAACATAGGTTTGTTGTGATTTAGTTTTTCATATTTTGTAAGTGTTCTTTCTTTTTTAATTTTGAATCTTGTTGTTTTTGTTTTTAAATTTAACTTCTGTCGAATATGGACGCGTTCGAACTTTTACTTTCGAGAAACTTTTCTTTGTGGAATGTGGCAGCAAATATTAGACCGGAGGAGGAAACGATTGCTGCCGCAAAGAGATGGCTACTGAGCCCACAACAGACACTCGGATGTCCTACTTGTAGAAGGCCTATGAACGCGGAACAAAATGGTAGTTATAAATTGGGTTTCAGGTGGCGTTGTAGAAGGGAGGCTGCAACGTTATACGGTCACCACTTAAAGGAATCCTATTTAAACATAGTAATGTTACAATTTTAGACACTCTAAGACTTATACTACATTTTTTCCGGCGGGACAAGGTGTCTCAAGTGGCAAAAGACGTTGAGGTGACGAAAAAGACGGCGATACAAATGTACCATTTTCTGCGTGAGGTCTGTGAAATAAGAGAAGCTCACGACCGGGAGCTGATAGGAGAGCAAAACGATACAGAAGAGGTGGATGAGACTTACCTCTACACTAACAAGTACCACAGGGGGCGCTTACTTCGAAGTCAAGTGTGGTGCTTCGGGTGTGTCAGCCGCTTAACAAAAAAAATCATATAGAATTAATTCCCAACAAAAACAGAAGCACCCGCACACGCAATAATGCGAGCTAATATACACGGCAATACCTATATTATGTCGGACCACCACCGAGCATACACGGGAGTGCATTTGCGTCTAGGTATGGGGGGTCATTTCGCGATGAACCACAGCCGTGAATTTGTAGCCGGGACAGTAGTCATCCCCGTGGACCCGTATCTGGGTGATGAAATCCACGTCAAAAATGCCGTACGGTGTAAAGTGCACACAAATGTGATTGAAAGACAATGGCTTGAATTAAAACGCCATTGACGGACGTGCCGAAGTGTAGGCCGAATAAAGTGGTACATGGGGAAGTATATGTATCGGCAAAATATCTTACGAAGCCTGCCCAGTGACGCCGCTAAATTTCGCCGATTTATAAGGGACATACATAGAGCATACCCTGGACATGGCCGTCAGGGCATACGTATTCGGAATTGTCGGTGTAGGCCAAATTGTTCACGCCAACAATACGTAAGATGAGTTTGTCCGCAAGTGCACCAAAACTATTATTTTAAACCTTTTCAGCTTATTCGCAACTTGCCCTATTAAAAAAACTTTCCGAATCGTTTATAAAAGAGCACTTTAATCTTATGATTATTAGCATTCCGTACAAGTTTATAATTATTTAATTATGTAGAATTTCTCTATCGAAGGCTAGCTGTAAAATATCTCTGTTCGGAAATAAGTTTTTAGTGCCACGTATTGATAGATAAGCGAAAGGTGAGTCGTTTTCGTCATATGATATTCATATTCATATTTATTTATTTGCAAAATGTGGTTACATAAAAGGTGTTACAGTTTTGATATCTTACCAAACACATTTGTCATTTGCATTGTGCACATATTTAGACCCACGCTTCAAACAGCACGCATTCAAGGATAAGGATGCATTAGCGAGCATCGAATGTATTTTACTACACAAAGCGACTGAATTGGCTGAAGATGATGCTGATGATGTACGCAAGCCCGAAGAAAACTCACAAGCCGAAGAAAACACGCTATCGATTTGGCTCGAATTCGATAAAAGGTCCAATCTATAAAAACACCTAAATTAGCCACGACAAAGGCAATGGAGGAAATAGAACTATATAGAAAAGAAGCCATAATCACCCGCACAGATTGCCCTTTGAATTGGTGGCGTGAGCGTAAAGCACTATATCCCATTTTATATTTGCTTTTTATCAGGACATGCAACATTGTAGTGACATCCGTGCCGTGCGAGAGGGCTTTTTCTAAAAGCGGCTATTTAATATCGGACAGACGAACAAGGCTTACTTCCTATAAAGTTAGCCAAATAATGTTTTTAAATTGTAATTAAAGAACGCAGAGTGGGTGTATCTTTAAGAAAATGTAAATATAATATGTAAATATCTAACAAAAATGTACATAAAATCAATGAACTTTAAACTACGCCTAAATGAGATATTTTCCTAAAATATCCCTATAAATTATATAATTTACAAAAATAAACTTTACCTGATAATCACGCAAATGTAATACCTATATTCAGACAGTCCTAAGCCTGTAACAAGTAGGAAGGAAAGTTCATTGAAACTAAAGAAACATCTTTTTTCTATCAACGCTTTTTAAAACATGCAAGTCTTAAAAATAAATTGTTCTTACGATACTAATGCTTACTAAAATTTCCTGGGTATTGTGTTATAACGTCTAACTGTAACTAACTGTGAATGTTGTTTGAGTGCTATTACTGCTATTAGAACCTACATCGTTGCGTCTTCAATACGATAAAATAATATAATATATATTATAACAGTTTAAAACAACAGTTATAAAAATATAATATAACGTATAATGCATTAGAAAAATACAACGGTTATGCCCAAGTCTAGAGGTAAGGGTGCGGGGTGCTCGGTGCGGCATCGAGTTCAGTGTTGCGCCGGCGTCGACTGGAAATACACGCACGCAAACGCTGTCGGGGTACGTTATACCCGACCTCGTAGTCGGTGTCACATATTTGGATTGACAGTAAGTTTATGATTTATTTAAAATTATAGTACATATTATATTGTAATTCTTTTTTAGATTTACCAAGATGTCTACTAATGCTCCAGGCGTCAAAGGTACTGCAAAACTTGCAAAAACGGAAATGGAAACTTGGAGTCTCTTTATTACATATAGTATGTTGAATACCATGCTTACATGCACAAATATCCAAATAAACAATAAAATGGAAAGTTTTCCAGAAAATTAAGAGAAATATGACATGATAGATGTGTCTTTGGATGAGTTGAAGGTTTACATAGGACTTTTGTATATAGCTGGTTGGAATCGCTCAAATAGACAAAACCTCAATGAGTTATGGCGTACTGATGGTACAGAAGTTGAAATCTTTCGCGCTACAATGTCATTACAGAGATTTTACTTCCTCCAAAATAATTTAAGATTCGATGATAAAAACACCCGAGAGGAGAGAAAGAAGACTGATAATCTAGCTGCAATTAGAGATACTATGGATAATTTTACAGACAATATTCGTTAACATTATGTGCCTTCCGAGTACCTTACTATTGATGAGATGTTATTATCATTCCGTGGGCGATGTGCTATTCGCATATACATACCTAACAAGCCGGCCAAATATGGCATCACAATTTAAACTCTTCTGGTAGACGCGGAAAAGTTTTATATTCTCAAATTAGAAGTATACACAGGGAAACAACCACCAAAGCCCTTCCAACTAAGTAACAAAACGTTTGATATCGTGAACCGTTTAGTGGAAACAATAACAAAAACAAACAGAAATGTTAGGTTCGATAATTGGTTTACTAGTTATCCGCTTATGATTTATCTTTTGACACAACATTCTGTGCAAAACTGCTGCAACAACTGTGAGCACAGTCAGTAGAAACAAAACAAGTGTACCTGAGATTTTCAAAAAAGGAACAGAGGTAACTGGCTCTCGATTTGGGTTTCAGAGAGACATTACTTTGGTGTCCTATGTACCAAAAAAAAGTATGTGCTGGTTATGTCAATTTTACAATACAAAAATATAGACGAATCTACAGGTGATAAAAGAAAACCGGAAATGATAAGATTTTATAATAAAACCAAAGCCGGAATCGATGTCGCAGATGAATTGTGAGCCACTTACGATGTTTCACGCAATAGCAACCGGTGGACGATGACAATTTTTTACGGTGTACTTAATATGGCTGCTATAAATGGGTATTATAATCTACAGAGAAAATTTGGCTAGAAAATACGATCAGGTGCAAGTTTCCTAAATGCATAAGAGTCTCTCAAACTTTATGTGAGAAATGTGGTGTGGCTCTTTGCTATAATAAAAAAAATGCTTCAAAGAGTTCCATACCACGTAGAACAATATGATTCTAGTGGCTCAATGTTACAGATATGACACAATCCTTATTTTTCGAAATAAACAAATAATAAAAAAAACGATTTTCTAAAAAATACGTGTTTCATTTTTATTAAATGTAAGTTATTAAACGTAAATTATTTTAAATTTTATGATAATGGGTTACAAGGGGTTAACTGAGGTTTCAACAACTAGACAAGATACAAATATTGAACCTGTACCCTCAACTTCCGAAATGTAGCAGTAGCATAGTATTAGTGTCTCTATATGACATCAGTCTAGTACCAAACAAGAGAAGGAAACCTGATAGAAGAAGGAAAGCATCTGTTGCAAAAGTCCTTAGAACTTCACATTAAAAAAGCGATCTCGTGGAAGAAAGCAAGAAAATAGGAAATAGCCAAAAAAATATAACCAAAAAAAAAACGAGAGGCAAAAGCAAAAAAAAAGAAGATAATAAAGCCTTATAGAGGTTCAAGTGAAGTTGAGGAGATGATACCATTTGATAGACAGTGAGCCCAATGCCTTAATAGGCAACACAGCTCCAGATTCTAAAGATTAGGGGTGTATTTTCTGTGGCAGACTGTTTTCAAACGACTGATGGGGAAACATGGGTCAAGTGCCCCATGTGTGGGCTTTAAGCATAAAGTAATTGCGGAGGACCAGAATCTGATACCTGGATTTGTGATTTTTGAAATAATTTGTGCTATTGTTATGTTATACCTATGTTTCCAATTGATCGCATGTGAGTTAAAGTAAAATAATGACGGTGTTAACAGTCTTCCATATTTGGAGTGCCAATTCCATATTTCTAAATCATTATTTTGTTTCTAAGTTATTTTTTTATTTAAACTTCGTAAATGTAACCAAATCTTGTTACATTATTATTAGGTTTACATTTACATTACTAATATATGGTTATCACTGATGGCTACAAAATGTTTTATTTGTAACGTTTGTGGAATTTATTTATTGTGTGAAAAACAAAATAGTAATCCATATTCAGTCACTCTACTTCCGCACCATTTTATAGGTTAATCACATAAAGGACTGCAATGTTTCAGAGACCTCAATCTAAGGAACAATCACACGAATAAGACTCGGGTGAGGAAAATTTGGCTCTTTCAGATATAAATAGCTGTTTTGCAGAACGCAATAAGGTAACGAAATGTCATGAATCTAACAACAACAGAATGAGACGTCAAGTTCAAAATATTCTTACTGAATACGCGGGGTTTCAGAAGGAATGGCAGTGGTTCACATCGAGTTTATTTTGGACAATGTTTTTTAAAACATACCAACGACTTTATTCAAAAAAGGACTGCATCTTGTGACTGAATACGTGACTGCGAACCGACAGATGCGGTAGAAATGCGACTTCAAATGTTTTATTAGCTACCATGTCGCGGTTTGATAATTATTATATCAAAACATTCAGAGAGACAAAATTCACATTCTCTTATGTGGAATATTCGCATCTTCAGTACAACTTGAACGATACTATTCCTAGAGTATATGAACAATTACATAAGTCACAAAAGGATGAACATGAATTTTGAACTCCAGTAGCATCAACTTCAAAGTTACAACTTATAAACCTTATGAAGGTAAAGTTTATTATATTTCTTTGTCTCCAAAATCGCTTTTGCGCTTGTTGTTGAACTAATAGTCCGGGAGCCAGGTGCAAATTTGGTTAATTATTTCCTCTCAAGAAATAATTCGTGAGACGCATCAGATTATAGTGTTATAAAGCGTCGTGAAAGTCAGCTGGTGCTCGGATGGGGGGAGGAGCGGGTGAAGCCTCCCACACATGAAAAAAAAATACATTCACTGATTTCCTCTCAGCTGAAATTTTGTCAAATTGTAGCTCATCTAATATCTCAACGAAAAAAAAATAATTAGCTGGTTACAACATGGTGTATTGTAGGTACGTCAGCTGGTGTCTAGAACATGATTTTTTTTTATTTTCAGTAATTTCCTCTGAAACAAAAATTTACCTGATGATAGCTTATATGTAACTGTGGATAAATATATAAGTTCGCTGGCTGTATCTGTCTCTCCGTTAATAGGGCTTCTTTGATGGGGCAGTTCAAACCGCCTACAAAGACTATTGATTCCCGTCCGAATGTGTGTATTTGTAAATGGATCAATAAACTACCTAGGAGATAGCAAAAGTGCATAGATAAAAGTAGATAAATACATTATAAATATCATTCAACAAAATAAATAAATTGCTGTAACTTCGCTGGAAACATAGCATTTGCTTATGTTGTCATTGGTACTAACATCTATGTTTATTTAAAAAAAAATGTTTGGCGTAGGTTGAATATATTATGTTAATAAACAGTCAAAAATACAATGCTATTGAAATTTCCGTATTTATTAGGCCGAGGCGTCAGAAGATGAACCAGATTAAATTATTTAAGATTTTCTCTTGGAGGATAATTTTGGATTCGCTGAGAGTCCTGTAGCTTTAGAGATTGAACCACTTCAGAATTCAGAAGAACATGAGTCTTCGCAATCGGGTTCTACTAATGCGTTGCCTATTACTATCCTTAGGGTTCCAGCTGATTTGCATGTTAAAGGCAGATAAATACAAAATATTTTTTATAAATTTGTATCGTTTGGATCTCGTCCTCATTCATCACGCACGCTAAGAAAAAAATTATATTGCATGCTCCAGGTAACATGGACACCAAATTTATAACTACTGCGTTCGGTAGTTAGCAGTTATTTTTTTCCGGCGACGTTTTAGTCTTTAGTGTCATACACTAACCAGGAGATTTCTGAGCAACGCAAAAGATAGAAGTCCGGCAGGCCAAGGCAGACTGGAGACGAGACGATGATTTCAAACCAACGAAAGCACGACCTTCGTTTGTCAGAGATACAACAATAACATAGTTGAAAGGCCTTTTCGGACAAATTTTTTGACTTAGATTAGACTAGACTTTAATTGCTAAACAATTTCTATTTAAATTGTTTAGCAATTAAAGAATTTTTTGATGAAAATACAGGTATCAATTTAAGGGTTGACAAGTGGTCGAGAATGGTTTAATTGATTTTTTTCAAAAATTAGTTATTGGTATGGTTTGATCTGTCTAATGCCATTTTCAAAATAAAAAGAACCACATTATATTTCGAGATATTCAGTCTAAAAATGGTTTAATTGACACAAGAATCGAGATCACTAGTACAAAAAAGATTAAATGTTAAATAAACCTGTAGGTTTAAAACATATAAAGAGTTTTTCCGCAGAAGCGTTTCTTTACTCCCGAAACGAAAGCCAGTTTGGCTCTATTTTTCACCAATATTGAACATAAGAAATGTACAGATTATACATACAGAAGTGCAATACAGAAAGTAAGGAGTCCATTAACGACTTGGGAAAGAATGCACTTACCCTAATATAATCTGTACTGAGCACAACTTATCTTTTGGCTTACCAAGAAGCGACGTTGGCTCTAAATGCGAGAATGAGAATAGTGAAGTAGATATACACCACAAGGTTAGTGCGAAAAAAGGGTACCATCAAATGAAACATAATAGAGAAATCCGCAAATCTGAAGAGAGACAATTATACTGCATTGTTGACATTCAGCAGACCATGCCATTACCAAAGATGTCTTTTATTTGAGGCAGATTTGGCTGCGTAATCTAGGCAAACATATAATTAGCAAAGACAAAAACCATGCTTTGATGAGTATATGCACTGAGGATGTAGCAAAAAAACGGAGCTTTGATGTGTCATGCGTTTTGCATTACTTAGCTTTGTATATAAAAAAATACAGATAGCAATAATCTGACCAAATAATTAATAGTTCGATCGGATTTATGTTCAGAGCAGAACAAAGATTTTAATTTAACTTGCCAACATCAGTTTACGATTCTAAAGCAATATTTTGATGTTATAGGACATAAATTCTCAGTTTTTGGTTGTATGTACATGGATTCCGACAGAGATTTTAGTCGAATAGAGTGAGCACTTAAGAAACACGAAAATCTTATAACCCTATTTTTACAACATTTTTGTACTTAGTCGGGTCTCACGTTTTGCCTATAAAATTAAACCTGTATGAACCAGATTTTAAGAGCATATTCAGATGTTAGTCAGAATGGCATACGGCATATCCAGACATCAGAATAAATTATAAACTTTCTATATTAATAATTTCGTCAATTATTAATAATTTTTCAATTGAGTCTACCGTAGGGTAGACTGGGTACGGTTGTAACAGGGTACGGTTGTAACAAGTTGAATTCTGTTGAAACAATGCACGATCGCTGAGGGGTACAGGGAGAGGGGCATGTGGACAACAAGTCGTGACATGATTTCCAGTGTTGCGTTAGTATTAGCGCAGTCATTACGCTTACGAGGAGCCACATTGTGTTTTTTCAACCAAAAGTAAGTATTTTTATCAATTTTTGTTATTAAATATTTCAAAAATTAATAAAGTTATTTTATTTAAATATGAACTCATGAAATCAATGTATTTTAGAGATTATATGAAGCTGTTCACTTTTAGTATAGACTATAATACCTCGTGCTGGTGACAATCTGTTTATAAAAATGGGGACGGTTGTAACATTTTGTATGGGGACGGTTGTAACATTAATTTTATAATATTTTTATATTTCAGATGCCTAGGAAACGTATAAGAAAGACTTCCAGAGGTGAAAACGACATATTATTGTACAAAAACGCTTATGATGAAGTTAAATTAGGGGCTTCTTTAAGACAAGCTGCAGAGAAGTATGGTGTTAATTATGTTTCTCTTTCAAGCGGAAGAGGGACACAGCGAATAACGATGACCATGAAGATGTAGAGAATATTGGCATGGGATACAAAGCTCATAACAAAGTATTTAATGAAGACCAAGAGAAGCAATTAGCGAAGTACCTGATTCGTTGCGCGGACATATATTTTGGTCTCTCCACAAAAGAGGTAAGAAAGTTGGCATTTGAGCTTGCGGTTAAATATTAATTAAACACTCCTCCCACTTGGCTGGAAAATGAATTGGCTGGAGAGGAATGGTTTCGGTCATTCATGAAGAGAAATCCTGAACTATCTGTACAGGCTGCTCAAGAGACAAGTCTATCTAGAGCGACAAGTTTCAACCGAAACAATGTTAATGCGTTCTATGATAATCTTCAACTTGTTATGGATCGCAACCACTTCGAACCTCAAGACATATATAATCTCGACGAAACTGGCGTTACCACAGTTCATAAGCCTGATAGAGTTGTTGCAAGACGTGGCATAAGGCAGGTGGGTGCTCTTACCTCTGCTGAACGAGGCACTTTAGTCACACTAGTATTTGCAGTTAACGCATTGGGCAACGCCATTCCACCTATGTTCGTATTTCCTCGAGTTAGATACCAAGAGCATTTTATTAGGGACGGGCCAGTGGGATCAATCGGTGTTGGTAATCCATCAGGATGGATGCAAGATGATGCATTTCTTGTGTTTCTTAAGCATTTTCAAAAACATACGAATGCTTCTCTGACACATAAAGTATTATTGGTGTTAGACAATCATTCGTCACATATACACATCAACTCCTTAGACTTTTGCAAGGAGAATGGAATAGTACTACTGTCATTTCCGCCACACTGTTCGCACAAACTGCAACCGTTGGATAGATCCGTTTATGGACCTCTCAAAAAAGCCATTAATACCACCTGTGATGCCTGGATGCGTAATCATCCGGGCAAAACCATGACTATTTATGACATACCAGGTATTATAACCACCGCAATGCCACTTGCTCTTACTCAGGTAAATATCCAAGCAGGGTTTCGAAAGACAGGAATCTTTCCATTCAACCGCGTTTTGTTTCAAGAAACTGATTTCGCACCATCTTTCGTGACTGACAGACCTGACCCTAATCCTACTGGTGTGGTGGAGACTTCTAATAACAACAGCATTAGACTAGTAACTGATGACGAAACTCCATTAGTATCACCTTCGTTACTGAACGAGGTTCCACCTTCATTCAGTGCAGTATGTTTAACAAACTCCGATAGTAGAGCATCAACTGAACAACCTGTTTCACAACCACGTACACCTCTTAAAATTGCCGTGCACCAAGCAACAAACACGCTGCTCAGAGAGACACTTCTAGAAACTAACCAAGACTCGCAAGCTCTTACATTGAATCTGGAACTAGGCATGCCTCCTCGTGATGATGTTTTGCGTCAGCAATCGGAACCTCGTCCGTCTACTAGCAACCAGACTATGTTCTCGCCTGAAATATTACGGCCCTACCCTAAAGCGCCCCCTAGGAACGTCGGAAACAGGGGTCGAAAAACAAAAAAATCAGCGATCTACACAGATACTCCTGAAAAGGAAGCTGTTAGAAAAGAATTTGAAGACCGACAGGAAAGGTTGAAAAAGAAACAAACGAAGAAAAAAATATTTGAAGTGTCTGCTGGAAAGAAAAATAAAGGCAAACAGAAAAGTAAAGCAAAAAAAATTAAAACTAATACACCACCAAAATCATCAGAAGATGAAGACTATTATTGTCTTCTATGCCAAGAGACGTATTCCACGAGTCGGCCTGGAGAGGATTGGATTCAGTGTCAAGGAAGCTGGAAAAAATGGTCTCACGTAGCCTGTACTGATGGGAGTAAATATTATATATGCCATAAATGCAATGAGTCTGATTAAATATAAGGAAACATATTTTGTTTAAACTCTTTTTTTTTTAATTAGTTTTGTTTAATTATAACTTAAAAGATTATTTTTGTTTGGCGAGCAGACTGATTATAAAAGTACTCGATTAACATATTTTAAATGAACAATATTATTTATGTTAACTTAATTTAATTTACTTTTAATAATCATCTTAAATGTGCCTTATATATTGTTAATTTGTTCTAATGACAATTTACTTAACTTAAATGATTAAAACTGATTTTAATTGCGTGATTTATGTATTATTTTTTAATGTTACAACTGACCCCAATTGGTGTTACAACCGCCCCTGGTATGGTGCCGGTTGTAACAATTGCACACACTCAATAAAATGACATATTCCTACTAAACCTTTTTACCTGAGCAAATAGTGTTGATATGAATTTCAAGATTAATGAATATGCTTCCATCTAAGAAGATTTTCATCTTTGTTTTCAGCGATAATAGCATTTTATGAGCAGTTAAGTGAAAATTGTTACAACCGTACCCAGTCTACCCTACCTACGTACGGTAGACTCAATTGAAACCTTACCTGAATAATAACACATAAAAAAATAATGATTTTGAGTCGACAACATATATCCGCAAAATTCGGATTGTCGAGTATTTTGTTAAATTCTAATGTGTTGACAGACAAATCACAGTCGCCATCTTTCGTAGTTTAATAAGCGTTCCGTTTTGTGGTGTATAATAGAGAATATTCCTTTATAAGTGCCGTTGCCAAACTCTCGGATAAGTACTCATTGCAATTTGTTTTGTTACTTTATGTTACTTTACTTTAAATGTTAATTTAAAATAAAAATTATTTGTGTAAAACCTTTGGCAGTTTTTATTTACTATATTTATTAAACACAATGAATGAAGCTATACGAATCAATGTCTTGCTTACACCTTTAATATTCCTTAAAAACCGGTGACTACAGAAATATCTACCTACATTTTGCACCTAGATGCATATTATGAGTCACATTTTACCCGAGCTAAGCCGGGTTCTTATCTAGTACTTTAATAATTACTTGACTTCCTTGCTAAAGCAAAAAGCAAAAGCTAAGACAAAAAAAAGCTAAAGAAGGTATATTGATTCTTGGCACAGTGTGACGCCATCGCATTTCAGATTGCAAACTATTCGCTGACCAGTAATGAAAAAAGTACATTGATTTTGGTTTGAATATGCGGCGAATATGGACGGAATTGATGTGTCCAACACTATAAAGACTTTATGCAATCTAGGTTTGAAACCTAATATTAGAAATTCAAGCCAAAAAAACAAAAGGGGTCAGCGCAAAATGTATTGGCTGTAAGGCATCAAATTGGCCACTGGGCGATTTTGGTAGAAAAAAATGTTCGGTGCAAATTTCTCAAATGTGTTTTATTCCACATAAGAATAATTTCTTATAATTTCTATTTACTGGTAACAAAATTACACTGTATGTTGCAAAGGAAAATCTCAACTTACAATTAAATATTGTAAAGAGAAAAATTAAAACATTATAATCTCAACTCGAAAAGAGTAGGAAAAGAGAATTAAACTTTTCAACCCGTCCAGACAGAAAAAATGTATAGTGTGGAAGCATTTAAAATGGTTGCTGGACATCACCGTACCAGCAAAAATCCTAACAAGAATCCAATTTCGAGAAACGAAATAAAAGCTAAAAGATATGAAAAACGCTTTATACAGGCTGACCGGTAATAGGTGTAAAAGCTTTTACGGGGTGAAAGCATAGCTCATTTGCAGTCAAATAACATAAGGTGTACCCTATCCAAAAACCAATAGGTACTTTTGGAGTTATTGATTTTTTTAATATTTTTTAAGAAATTCCCGATTTTGTACGAAAAAAATCGATTTTTTTTAAATTAGTTTTTAAAACGATGAATACTTCTGTTTAGTTTGCTGTGAAAGTTACAGCGACAGCGTTCCAGGTGAAGGTTGGATTCAATGTCATCTTTGCAAGCTATGGGCCAAAATGTGTTTCAAACAAAGGTTGTGTTTACTTTACCTGTAATAATTGTGATTCTGGAAACGAGACTTAATAATGATTAAACTATTATAAGATACAAATTTGATGTATTATTATTACATTAACCATCTTTAAAATGACAATAAGGTATAGGACCTTTTTACCCCCAACGTGTCCCTTTTTGCCCCTACAATGGGGCATAAAGGGACACACGACAGGGTCTAGAATAATATCAAAATGGCACATTACTATCATAACAATTAACCCATAAATAAAGGACAACATACTTAGATAACAGTTAGTTCAACTAGTGTTATTTATTTGAATGTAGTAGACTTAGTTTAAAAAAAATTAAATATTCAAATTGGACCTTTAAGCCCCGACCTATCCTATCAAATATTTGGCAATATGCAATCTGCATCTCGGAGGCTAAATGGTAGTGACAAAGTACACATTTCAAGAAAGGAGTACTTTGCCTCAATTGTGAGGCTCCTACTCCGAAAGCAAGCTGGAACCATTTCGTCCTAGATACTAGAAAACTATGATCTATAATCATTTCCCCCGGGATGAATGTGCTCTATGTTAAATAGCATACAACATTATCAGTGTATCAGTAATTAACGTAATAAAGAAATTTTCAACCAAAGTTAAAGCTTCAAGCAACAGAAGACGCCACCAAATGGAACGAATGCTTAAACCCCTTACTGTTTGCTTAGTCGCAAAATGTTGGTTTGACCCTGAAGTAAGAAAAAAGAATAATCTACCTGAAGTAAGTTTATGTATTCGAAAATATTTGTCTTATAAGATTTTACTATTTATGAATAAAGGAATATAAGAACTACTTTATCAGAATACTAATGAGGAAAACCAAAATGAATATGCTACGCTTGTACGATCAGGAATGGTTTTCAAAGACAGAGAGATTGATGAAGACGATTATGCAGGGCAACAGGATATTCGATACATTCCTTCACAAAACCAAAGGGCCCATTAACTCTTTCAGGTTTAGTGGTTA
>NJDD01001664.1:106462-143334 GCA_002245505.1 Calephelis nemesis | reverse complement strand
AATTTTGTGAAGTAACATATTTCTATAAAAAATGTACATTTAAATCGCAGAACTTTAACTAGAATTAACTTTAAATAGTACTACTGTACCTCATAGACGAAAAGAGAGAGAGAGAGAGCGAAATAATTTTAAAACCCATCAAAATTAAAAAAAATGTGTTACCTACCTTGACGCTTGCTCGTGCTGAACTTCAAACAAGAACGTTGTTAAAGAGGAACTTTGTGGACCATAAGTATAATCAGATGTTACATCATATTTTCTAAAGAGTTCATTAAATCTATTAATACATAAATTAGTTTTAAGACTATTTCAACCCTTTTTGGAAATTTTATTTCCCTAAACATTCATAGCTTCAATCATTTTCGTTTGAAATACATTTTAACTGTTATTTCGCGACATAATGATAACAATTATGTACTTAATTATTATAATTACCTTTAACAGTGACCTTTAACATGGAAAGGTTTATATTATATAAAAATACATATAGAGCCGAACACGTATGTATATATAATCCTATCATCTATCTATCAAAACATATAAAATAATCAACAGTGGCGTAGCTAAGCATTGTTGACGGGGCGGAGCGTGTCGGGTCGGGGCGCATCGTATTGCAAAGCACGCTGAGGCAGGCCGGGTCACATCGCATCGGCGGGTTTCTGTTACTCAGAGCCAAAGAACATAAAAATAGAGAGACGACTCAACTTTAAAATCGTCAAGTATGGAAAGCTGCGCCTCTAGTAGTTGTCATACGAATCTTTAGCGTTAAAATGTCAGTAGTGCTCTCTCTATTCACAATAATGACATCGTAATCTTTTGTGACTAAAGGCCACACCAGGAAATGCGCCCGGGGTGCCTCGCGGAATTCCGCCGCGGAAAAATCCGTGCCGATGCGCCCGGGCACAATGGGTGCTGCTCCTACCAAAATGTATACAGGCGATCTAGGCGAATTAATGCTCTACGATGCGCCCCGTCTCAGCCCGTCCAAATGGGCGCTATCCTTTAATCGATAGTCTATACCTATTTTTAATATTTATATTCTTTTATTTATGAATGATTTATAAGTACAGGTTTTGTTTATATTACATTTTTAAGTCAGTGTAATACTTTTCCTACTTCCATAGAAGGTACACCTGTATTTTTTCAGGACCTGGCGTTGTTTTGATAGTGTACTATATTAGTAATATTTTTATAATTTCTGATTTCATTTTCGCAAATTGATGTAAGTGCAAAAAAATATGATCTGCCGATAAACTAAATGCGTTGTGAAATCTGTAAATAAAGTGTAGTTAAAAAATAATTTAATAGGCGTTCAATTTTAACTATTTATTTCAATACCAGAATCAACAAAAACTTGATTGTTTTTTGAAAATTTTGACAGTATTACAAAACAGGAATTACAATAACATTAATTAGTTTTAGCCTCCACACATTTAATGTCAAAATAAATTGACCAGTGTCGAATTAAGCAAGCGCGGGGGCTACGAAAATAATTACGAGTAATGTTTCTAGAATCGCTCTAGAAACATTTGTTGAATCTGCGCTCCCAATCTTATTCTATGCTCATTGAATTTGTATGTAATGATTCTTCTGCAATAAAACATTTTAAAGCAAAATTACTTATTTGTTATTATATGTTCTGTCAACATGAAATTATTTTTGTATGTCTTATTAATTTATACGATATATAGTCAGACTGCAATATTTGACTAAGGACCGCTAGAAAAAACTCGTTCCTGAAAATAATCGTTGAAATTGATGTGTCTCTAAATAATACTTTATAATGAACAAAAAATTATATTGCAGAGATGAAATGGTTCTAATAATAATAATTTCCATTCCTAACTTAAAAAATCAGTATTTTTTATGTAGCCGTAAACCGGCTTTAGAAATTCTTGACTCCGAATATGCCGAACTTTATAGTAACAAGTTAAACTGTTAAATATAAAGTGATTTAACCAAATTCAGAAATTCACTCGGAGTAAAACGTCTAATGCTCCTTACACATCCAGTACAAAAAATACAAAAATTACATCAATTCAAAACATCTCTATACAGAGGTTATTCTTTTGGTTAAAGAATTTGATTGAACCTCAACGTGGTTCATTCGGAGATGATTTCAATAACCGATCCCATTATTTCTTAAGAATATGTGAAAAAGATTTATCTAATATATATTACTGTTTATTAACAATGAACCAAAATTAATACTTTTACCCTTTAAGTTTGCAAGGTAAACAGTTCGATATTTTTCTTCTTTTGATTTTGTTTCCTCATCAGGCTTCCTGTACCGATCCTTGATAAAACAACAGATGTTTCCTCAGATTTTAATTGAGGGCAACTTATTTGTTTCTGTAAAAATATAAAAATATGAATAAAGTATTAAGTAATACATCATTTAGATAGCAAACATAATGGTCTTCTCGTGGTAAGAGACAACCATAGCTGTTACAGGTTATTCTATGGCCTACCCTATAACGGTGAAATCAGATAAGACGGTAGATCCCTACCAGGATGCATAGGATGCACAGCACCCTACCGCCGGTAGTTTTGTTCTAAACCATTTGGCTTATGCCAGACAGAGGAACAAATGTTCTACTCTACACAGGGAGCTTATACCAAAAAAGAGGAAACCTATGTCGTCGAATGTTAAAAGTAGAGATTAGTAAAGTAAAAATAAGAATTGAGCAAATATTTCTGGCATTCAGCATCCATGGCCTTATCTCAAGTCTCATACGATATAAAAATAATTTACTTGTGGCATGTGGGTATTAGGCTCAGCGCACATTGTAGTCACGACAGTTTTACGATTAACGATACACTGTTTTGTCGTTGAAAAGGAGAGGAAAGCCGAGAACATAGTCATATAGTCGCCTTTGTAGTGTAGCGGTCCAGTTGTTGGACTTGAGGTTCGGGTTCGATTTTCGGGTCGGGCAGCAAAAAGAATATTTGCTTTTTGCAATTTTCTAATAAAAATAAATGTTGCTTAGGATTGGATATGTGCCCGGTTGGCGATAGGCTTGCCACCTATCACATTGTGGGACTTAGTGTCTTCGGCTAGTCGTGGGTGCCATGGTTGTGCCTCTGCCTAGCTCTTCGGGGATATAAGCGTAAAGATACTATAATTTTGTTTGCTAGATGTTTTGTTCGAAGTGTGCCGCGTCTCCGTATGTTTTGTAACGCAATATTCTGTCTTAAAAGTATGTCGTGACTAAAGTGTGCGCTCAACCTTATAGTATTAAAAAACATTTAATTGTACCGACATATTGTTATAAGCAAATATTTGACAAGTAATTAAATTTGTATGTACACAATTGAATAAAAAGTACTATCGTGTTTTAATTTTTAATGTAACTGCAACCCACCAAATTATTAAAACCTGTCTAGAAACCTGTGAAGAGAATAAACGGTAATAAACTTTTCCGCAACTAAGTTTTAACCCCTATTTATGTTAAACTACAAGCTTATTAAACAGTCAAGAGGCCTGTTTTTAAAGTTGTCTGCTCAAACAAATTAAACTCCGTTTTTGAGTAAACTTATAAAAAAATGTTATCGAAACATCAAGGCTCAGTTAGGACTGGAACTCTTTTTTACGCATTTAACACACTGCCTCAAAACACAATGGAACTAAAACGAAATAAAACTGACGAAACTGCAAACTCTGTCCAGAATATCTAGAGCTCCGAATAATACTTCTAGCAAAACAAGCGAAAAAAGCGATGAAATATCTCGGATTTGGCGTTGCAATTTTATCGTATCTGGCGGTAGTAGTCCCGTAGTGTCGTATTAACAGACATTTATTTACCAAAAACTCTTTTCTGTTAGTTTTCTCACACGTTATTCTCAGAGGGTAGTTTTTAGTCAGAATTATTTGAATACTAGTCTGTTTATTTTACCTCATGAATTTTAGTACATTTTTAAAAATCAAAGGACAAGCGCCCGACTTTAAGTCTTAGCCATTTTATGTTATATTGAACAAGCACAGGATGTACCCAAGTAACTACATCTAGATAGTATTACATAATAATAATACATTAATATTAATAAACGTAATGATTTGCTTTTATGCGAATGAAACCACTGGCATATACCAGTTCATTTTTAACATAATTCGAAAAAAGGGGGAGGTTATATTCGACTCTTATTTTTTTATTGATGACGATTTCTCTATCGTTGAAGTTGAATCGATAATTATTCGCATATCTGTACAAAATAGAACGATTAAAACGACGGTTGTCTAATATTCCGTTTGAGGTTAAATGCTTCATGGTAGGTACAATATTTTTATAATTTGAATCAGATAGGAATGACTTATAGGACATTTTTAAATGTAAGCACTTAAAGCTAAATGATTTAAGTAATATGTACATAAAATTGTCGTTTACTTATCCAGGATGTGAACAAAAACGAAAATTTCATGTCGCTTCGTCTAAAGTAGTTGGAAGTGACCTTCGAATTGGGGATTGACTAAAACGCCAAAAAATCGAATCTAGGTTAATCGAAACCTAGATTTAACAAAGCAGAAAAAAATGATGATCCCAAATAATATGTAGGTATATGACTTTAATATCGCCTCTAGTGTCGCTTCAGATCTTGTCTCTTGACCTTCGATATAAGCTCCTTTCAAATTTGAAGATAGTTAGTAATGATAAGCTACCTTATTTTTTTTGAAGGTGTTCTTATGACGTTATTTCCCAATTTTATTCAAAAGGTTGACAGGTTCACTCACTTACTTCATATAATTGAATCAGTTTGTGATTTTTACTTTTACGTATTTTAATGTAGTCGAACCACAAAATGCCGATTTTAATTTCAATATTGTGTCGCCTAAGTACCTACCTATACAAAAATTTAAAAGAAATAAGGAACAAAAACAATAGCTAGTGAACAATTTACCACAGATTACAAAAGATAAGCTTAATAAACATTTAGAACAATACGTAATTGGACGAGAAGATTTCCAAAAAAATCTAGTAAAATGTGTTACCCAACATAAATATATCAAAGGGAAATTTCAGAATTATTGAGGTATAGTACCTTTGAGAGTTTTCCTTGTGTCCTTTTTTAAAAGGAATGAGACCACGCCGAAATTACGTTCTCTCAAACGAAGAAAGAATTTTTAAAATCGGTTTCGGTCTTGACCGCCTCGTTGGTCGAGTGGCTAGCGTACACGCCTAACTACATCGAGCAACCGCGAGGCTCAGGTTCGACTCTCGACAGGGGTAGACATTTGTGTGATGAACATTTAGATGTCTGCATTTCCGAGTCTGGGTGTTTATTAAATTTATTCTGGTATCTATTTAAGTATTTTATATGTATTAGAATCGTTAACTAACACCCATAACACAAGTATATTATTTGCTTACTTTGGGATTAAATTCAATTTGTGTTACTTGTCCAGTTTACTTGTTCAGGTTTACTAATGACTGGAATTTCGGGCATACAAAAAAACAACAGTCAAACATATAATTTTCACTTTTTTGAAGTAAGTTTAAAATTTCAAAACTGATTGTATTACGTGCTCTCTGAACCGCGATGATACTGATTTTGATGCACCAAAACAATATTACGGCTGATATATATATTTTTTTTTTATTTTATTTATATTAACTATAAAAAGCCAAACAAATGTATTGCTTAGCTAAGTTTCAAACTTAAACAATATAGACATAAGTATCGTTACAACTTTTCGTGAGATTTTTTTCCGTCTAGCCCCTTTTCACAACGCACGATAAGAAACTTCGTTCCAAAAAATCAAAGGGTTGCACTCCCAGGAATGCCGGCAGCGAGGTTATGATGAACACTGTCATCTTGACACAAACGTTTCGCTTTGGCCCAAATTAAAATGTCAAACTCAAAATACATAGAATTTTCGTACTAGGAAAAACGTGACGTCTCCGTTAGATGATCGTACGACATGAAACGTTAACGAATAAATGAAAGTTTTAGAAATTCGTAGAATGACGTGCCCAAAACTAAAATTTGAGGGACGAATTTGTTTCGGAATAATCTTCCTCTAAAACTAATATTGTTGTCCGTCATGTTAACCATGTATTTAACTTTTATAATTCACATAATTGTAATACAATAACATCGTCGTGTTATACTCTTTTTATTATATCCTTTTCTCTTATTTAAGTTTTTGCACTATGAATTACGAAGTAAAATAAAATAATGATGAAAGAAGGCAAAAAAGTAAACTAATTTGTAATATACGGATAACGTAATTATCTGTGACTATTCTTTAGAACCGCTGGTTACCACGAGTATTATGTTTTTTTTTTTTTAGATTCGAATAACATTCTGCTTTTCTGTTTAATGTTTTTTTTATTACATTTCTTAATGTGTCATGTTTATATTTTTGTTTGGCAACTTTTACAAGATATTAATATACTTATAGAAACTTACGATAAAATACTTGCAAACTTTATGTTACAATAATTATAAATTAGCCCTTGGGTGGGTTTCACAAACTATTGCCGGATGCTTGAAAAAAAAGAAGAAGAAGAAACCTTTGATATATATATATATTTTAATGTCTAACATCGTTTTTTATTCATCCATTTACATCCATTGCTCAAATTTGGCAAGACTATGACTATTCTAGATATTTTAAAAACGTTACGCATCGTCCAAGCGAAACGACACGATCGCGCCGAGACGAAAATCTACACTCCAACCACGCAAAAGTTAACACTTTAATATTAATGTTGTGCATTTTTGTAAGTTGTGAATAGTTAGGGTACAATTTTGCATTAATTGCTTCAATTATCATTATAAAAGCACTATTATTTGTGAGGTGAAATATGATATTTATTACTAAATAAAAAAAAAAATTTCGTATAATTCAATAATAATTAATTTTTTTTTCGAGAACATAAAAAATGCATATACGAGTAACTCACAACTCAACTGTATTAAGATATACCGGTAAGCGAAATGAAAATCACAGTATGAAATGCGGCGACAACATACTGTGGTTTTACTCTCCCCCAGTCTTTCGAACTTTCGATGAGGTCACGTGACCTGACGCGGGTTTAACATTTTTACTGGTCACAAAAAGTATGCAACACCACAAAAGAAGCCCACTGCAAACCCATTCCTTAAAAAAGTTGCCGCTCGCTACCGCTCGTCTATAAGAATGATTAAATGCTATAATCTGTGGTCTTATATTGACCACGGCCGATGTAACTGACTTGACCGAAATATAACAAAATAAATAAAAGACAATCTTGTGTGTCCCTTATAAATAACTAAAATAGCAAAGTATAAGATTTCAGAATATTTAGAAGACAGCAAAACTTGGGATTAATTGCTCCTCATACAATCTCTACAAATTAATTATATCATACTTCATACTAATATAATATTATAAAGAGGAAAACTTTGTTTGTTTGTTTGTTTGGTTGTAATGAATAGGCTCAAAAACTACTGGACCGATTTTAAAAAAATTTTTCACCATTCGAAAGCTACATTATCCACGAGTGACATAGGCTTTGTTTGATCCAAATCGGTATAGTAGAAGCCAAGTTACGCAGACGAAGCTGCGTGAAACTGCTAGTGTAATATTATACGTTTGTAAATTTTATTTATAAGAAAAAAAGACAAGCCCGCTAAGTTTCTTTCACCCAATCTTCTCAATGTGTAGCCACGTTCCGATCCGGTGGTAGTTTTTAGAATTATATAGACGTGTCACAAGAATCTTTAAATAGATCCATGTGAATAAATAGATTTTGAGTTTGAGTTTTGAGTTAAATATATATGTAAATGTTTATTTACTGGAAAAATAATACTTACCGTGGATAAATGATTGTTGTTTTTATTTTCTATAATCTTGCTGTCACCTTTGGAATGTGTACCTTCGAATATATGAGAATCTAATTAAAAAGATAACAGGACCGAAAATTAAAGAGTGGTTTATATATTTTATACAAGCGGCTGGTAACCGTAACTTGTGGCGCTCTATGAGGGAGTCTTATATCCAGCCGGCAGCAGTGGAAACTTAATAACGTTGTGCATTTTTGATAATTTGGAATGGTTAGGGAATAATTCAGCACAAATTGCTTTATCAGTATGAAATTACTATCATTTATGTGGTAAAATACAATATTCATTTATTGCGCTATCGTACACAAACATGGCAACACAAACAAACAACGCGCAAGCACCCTGCACTGTCTTATTCGCGCAGGCGCCCTGCGCCTTCTTACGAATTTTCGTCCTACTAAATTTTAGGTGACGTGTCGTGACGCGAGTTTAAAAGTTTTTACCCATTCCAAAAAGGTAAGAAACACCGCTAAAAAAGTTTCACTTCAAACAATCAGTAATCTGAAAATTTTATAAGGATTCATAGTATTTTATGTCATCATTGCAATAAAAGGTCCTCAGATAATAAACAATGTGTGTTCGTTTCGCTGTATGTCTATTTCCTAGTACACATTTAATATTTACATATCAAAATGACTTCTTTGCGATAGACATGAATACTGCATTTTTATTTAAATCTCGAGGCTATGTTCATCCTCTTGTCTGCATTCAGGTATAAATTAGCTCCCCTACAATTTTCTGATTTTAAAATTTATTTTTTAGTTTTCTAAAATACTTTTAATTACCTATTCTTTCAAATAAAGTTATGTTGACTGGTAGAAAATGCCATGTAGCATTAAGTCCACCTTTATACACTATAGTGCATGAATTTTAAATAAATAAATAGAGCACATGAATGTAATATCTTCTTTATAATGTTATTATAAAGAAGAAAAGCCTCGGTTGGCCGCGATTCTGGTCTGTTGATAGTTTATAGCAATATATTATGTTATGTTCTAGATGAATAAGGTTTATCTGTTTCTTAAATTTTTAAATCCTTCTTAATAATCAAAAAACTTAAATATTTCAAGGTTTAAGTTGACGTTTCATTCTGTATTACATATATGCATTCATACATTTTTCACGCCAAGCAGTAGGCATTGTAATGAATGCCAAATCTCACGATCCTTGCAAACATGCCTGGCTTTTGACCGCCTCGTTGGTCGAGTGGCTAGCCTACACATGTTTTTATAGACCTTTTAAAAACAAAGCTATTTTCTTTAGGATCCAAAACTCTTTTAGGAAAGTCGAACTTGCAAATGGATCCAGAAAAAATCGCAATTCTTTACTTTCGACCAGATCAGAGCCAGTATGAATACTTACCTTCTGGTGTTAAAGAAGGGTGATGTAAACAAAAGAGTTTCTTCAAAAATATGGTTACAGTGTCAACTTCCACAGTGTAGGATCCGTAGACAAGTGGATCCATGCAGGAGTTGGAAACAGCCATGATGAAGAACAGATCTTGAATACTTTTCGTCACGTGCTCCGCTGACTTTCGATCAAACATGTACCTAAAACATCATTAGCTCTTCAAACATGAATTAGAGATCTGAACCTAAATCCTACTCCAAGCTGAAAATAGAACAAAACATATTTTATATTAAACTAGCTATCCCGACGAACTTCGTTCCACCAGTTCAGCTTGTATGAGGAAAAACAAAGTATTTTTTTCCTATTTTCCCAGCAATTTTCCCGGTTTTGCTCTTCATAAGAACCTTCTTCTGACAATAACCAATACAATACAACAAAAAAGAATTCCCAAATTGGTTGAGTCGTTCGGAAGTAATGCTCTTACCAACACATTCAGCAATTCATTTTTATTTTATAGATTTAATATGTTATTATTATATAATATTATAATATTTTTAGATATTACATTAAAAATAGGTACATTAAAAAAAGTCCTACACAGAACGTTTTTGTATTTTTTTAATGTTTTGTTTTAATTTAGTGTCATAGAGTCAGCTTTAAAGTCAGTACTTGACAAGGTCGTTTTCCATGTGGGTAAGGTATCCGATTGACTTTCAAAGGTGAGCTAAGATAAAACGTCGCCATAACGTCAGTGCTTGCTGTTGACGTGTTCCGATTCGGAGGATAAGGTAGCCGGTAAACTTACTTTTGCTCGAAGCCTAACATCCCGGCCTAAGGTTAGCAATGCACCATTCCACCTTCGGTGTCTCTATGCGGGTAGAATTTCTTACTATTAGGAAATTCGTTTGCTTGTTTGCCTTCCAGTATCATAAAAATACAAACCTCATCACTGTCATAGTCCTCTGGGGGTAGGTTTACGAAAAAAATTGGCCTTTGTTTGAACTCGTATCTGTGGCTATGTACATATTAAGTTTTATCAAAATCGGTTCAGAGGTTTAGCCGTGAAAGACCAACAGACAGAATATTGCTTTTGTACTATTAGAATAGTAACTAACGAATTTGCTTTGACCGCCAAAACTATTTTTATTATATATAAGTATCATTGACTACTTTTCTCATTTTCTATACAAAATTGTGATTGAATGACAGATGGTTATTGACATATCTGAGTGCGACAGAGTGCATTAACAATGTAGTAGCTGACCCAGTTACTAAAAACCTTGGCCTGATGAAATTAACCACTGTTTTTTGGCTAATGGAAGCTCGTCAATTAAGACCTTTTTAGACAGTAAATTATCAGCAGCCTTCTAAATGCATAATGTGTGTAATTTAAGTGTATTTTGAAACCCCGATGGAAAACGAGGAGTGTTAATACTAGGATGCGTGTGTCAGTGTGTGTGTGTGTGTTTATATGTGGAATCATAACTTTTGACCGGATAGACCAATTTCAATACTGTTTTCTTTTTGAAAGCTGACATGATCGAGATGGTTTTAGCTACAATACATGTAAATATTGTTGAACGTTAACATTTTTAATCTTAAGATTATCTCTGGTACATCTCTGCAATTATTTAGTAGACAATTGTCGTCTCTGTGGTCTAGTAATCCGGTGTTGACTACAATATGAGATCTGAGATAAAATTGTAAGAAAACTGTAAACTGTGGTTTTCAATTTTCTAACATTAACAGTGCAGCCCGGGATTGGATATGATTTCAGTAAGTAGGTTTCATATTGTGGCCCATATTAAGTACCTTCAGCAAATTGAAGACTTCAACGTATCTATAACATTTGAATCAACGGTTATTTCTTATCATTAGAACCATGATGCGTTCCCAGTCTTATTACATTAAAAAATAAAACTATAAGTCCGCTGGCAGTGGAATACTGTGAAAGTTTTTTCTACTGCTATTCCTATTCCTACCGACATAATGACGGTGAGTCTTTGTCGTTTTCCGATGGACGGTAGTGTAACCGGTAGACTTGCCAATTCAGCGTAGCACCACGGTCATAGGAAACCTATATCATGATCAAGAGAATCATATTGTTTCACCTCAATCATATTGTTTCAACTATCCGGGCACCTAAAAGACTAGAAAATTTGTATTTTCAATTTTCTAATAGAAATAACGTTGCTCGGGATTGGATATGTGCCTGGTTGGCGATAGGCTTGCAACCTATCACGTTGTGGGACTTAGTCTTTCGGCTAGTCGTGGGTACCCTGGTTGTATCTCTGCCTAGTTCTTTGGTGATATGGGCTTGAAGATACTTTACTTTATTTTACCTCAAACAAAAAAAAGTTTTCTTGCAAAAAAACGTCTGTATGAATCCATTCCCCGAATTCCCTTCTCTTCCTTTAATTGCTTTTATAAAAGGTTTATTTGAAAGAAAACATTCAATGTTTCAGTTCACAGACTTGAGTAAATGATGTAAACTTATTGAGATTAAATATTTCTCTAATAAAATAAAATATGATAGGAATGACTAAGTATGCGTATGATGAAGATATAATTCTACTATAAATATTTTCTCATTTTTGCAATAGAAAATTGATATCGTCTATTTAAAAGAGGGTTACCATATACGCCTTCATTCAAACCTACGTCATGTTTTTGTTATACGTTATAGCTATACAAAAAAAGGACCAGGTCACTATTTTTAAATTATTTTATAACAGTAAATAGAATAGATTAGAAAGATGGTTTTGAACCAAAAATCGTTTTTGTATCTACCTTAGCAATAGAGACAGTCTAAGGAATACCAATCAATCTATATATATAAAAGAAAGTGGTGTTAGTTACACTATTTATAACTCAAGAACGGCTACACCGATTAGGCTGAAAATTGGTAGGGAGGTAACTTAAGACCGGGAGAAGGACATACGATACTTTTTATCCTGTTCAATTGTGAGGAAACTGGGAAAAACAACATTTTAATTTTTCCCAAACAAACTGAACGGGCGGAACGAAGTTCGCGGGAACAGCTAGTAATATCTAAAACCAGTCGACTCGGCGTACTTCGTTCACTTGGCTCTCGATACTTTCTATTTGTCTGTAGAGGGATTTGACGTGAAGATATGTGTGTACATGTCAGTTGACCTGTACAATGAAATATTTCTAAATTTATTTCATCACTATAGTGGTCTAATCGCTTCTGTGGTCTAGCGGTCCGGCGTCGAACTTGACTTCTTGAGGTCCGGGTTTGATATCCGGGTCGGGCAACAATGAAAGTAGAAAATGTATACTTGCAATTTTCTATTAAAAAATTACGTTGCCTGGGATTTGATATGTGTCCGCTAGGCGATATCTGTCTGTCTGTCTGTATATCCTGACGGGAATTGTAGTAAAATTGGGCATGTAGGTACCTACTTTATGTTCCGAACAAGGTTAAAGGATACTTTTTATCCTACTGACTGAAAGGGTTCCCGTAGGAGAGAGGAATCAAATTATAATAGAATAACGCTTATTCCGATTTTGTTAACTCTTTATTATATGCTTTATAGACTGTCCAAAATGTATGCACAGCTATATGTTTTAACCGACTCCAAAAATAACTAAGCTAGTAGAATGTTGATAAAATGTATGTGGTCCAGTTCGGAACCATTTGAAAGAAAAATTGTCATATCACGACGTTGTGCCAAATGAAATGGTAAGAGTTGTTGCAAATGAAAGACAACACACAATTATTAAATTGACAACAGTCAATCTAATAATAGTAGCTAGTAAGTATCTTCAAGTCCATATCCCAGAAGAAGTAGACAGAGGCACTACCAGGGCACCCACGACTAGCCAAAGACACTAAGTCCGACAAGTGTGCTAGGTGTCAAACCGGGCACATACCCAATCCCGTGATACATTGTTTTATTAAAAAAATGCTAATTTTTTTTTGTTGCCCAACCCTGGGTCGAACCCGGGACCTCAAAAAGTCAAGTCCGACGCCGGACCACCAGACCACGGAGGTGATTGTAACTTGATTAAAATATTTGTATCGTCATTGTAACTTTAGGTAGGTACAAGTAAGTATATTCACGCTCATATCCCCGAAAAGGTAGGCAGAGGTACAACCAGGGCACCCACGAAGAGCCGAAGACACTAAGTCCCACAATGTGATAGGTGGCAAGCCTATCGCCAACCGGGCACTTATCCAATCCGAAGCAACGTTTTTTTTTATTAGAAAATTGAAAAACCCAATTTTTTTATTGTACCCACTATCATCCAATTTGTAGGTGCAAGTAGCTCACCACAAAGTCATAGTAGCATATGGGAGCCAGCAACAAGCGAAGACAGTCACAATGGTGACCGTCATTCGAAGAGTTCGCCGTCTCGCCCGCGCCAGTGGTCTTTGATCTGACCTCCGCAGTTGTATGCGACCACTACTCGAAGGTATACATTTTGCTGTAAAATACTGAATTGTTTATATTTAAGTCATAAAATGTAAATTGTTTCCTAAGAATAAAACTGTGAAACTCGATTAACGGCCAATATTAATAATTAATCAATCCTAATCCAACATTTGCTGTCCAAGATTGATACTTTGATCCATTTTTATGTTATCGCTTGCCAATAACATATCTGTGGACAGGATAAATATGGCAATTAGGTATAGGATAGGCCGGCGGATATGGAGCTGTCTAGATTGCTTGAAATCCATCTTTAGAGATACATTATTCACATTGACTGTAAATCGATGGTGAAAATGTTCACCAAGTTTTTACAGATTTAAAAACAAGCCGAGTTTTTGCTTGTTTATTTATAAGAATAAACCCGTGAAACTCTAGAATTAAATCATTGGTGAAAAATGTTCACTAAGTTTTTACGGAATTGAGCAAACTGAATTTCTTGCTAGTAAGCAATACATGTAGCTTGAGTAGACATCAAGGATGGTACCTACTGGCACATTGCCAACATCAAGTCGTGAGGCTAAGCCTCTATCGTATTTTTTTAAAATTAATGATATCAGACAGCGAACGTACACACAGCTCTCCTAATGGTAAGAGACTATCGTGGCCTAAATACCATAGATGTTGGTGTGTTGCTGTCCTGAGGCAGAAGTTTTGGGCACGACATATTCCAGACTGGAATATGTCGTGACGATCACCAACATGATTGTAAAAAGGATAGTAAAATCGGTATTATTAATCCGAACGAATTGTAGAAAAACTCTAGCCTCCTCCTCCTCTTCTCCTCTTCCTCCCCTTCTCTGTGACCATAATTGTCTATCGTCACAAACATGTAGGGAAAACTAGCCAAAAGTTACAAGCGGCTTAGTCTAAATAATAGGTCTTTATTCTTCAACATAGACCAAAACAAGAATACATACTCTGCCTATTGTGTAGAGGATTTAATGTGAAGATGTATATACCGTGAAGGTATGATTAAGATGATTTGTACCTTCAAGGGTTTCCTACATTCCGGATTTCAAGTTATTTGGTCACTTTAAACTGAACATTAATATGTCTATAATGTCTAATTTAGAAATCTTATGACTTAAAAAATACGGAGCAATCTGTAGGGTGTAAGGACTGCAAGAATTATAAAAATCGAACTACTATGAATAAATTACGTTTTTTACTTTTAGCCCTCTCCGGGAATCCTTTTAGTAAGCGTAATAAAAAGTATCCTTTAAACTTCCTCGGATTTTTTTTTCATTATTTTATTATTAATTAATTTATTAGAATGAATCGTAATCGGGATACAGACAGACCGATAGACGTTATAAAAATGCTAAAAATATGTTCTGCTCCGTATATTTACCCTTTTGCGCTTATTTTTTTAGACGTCTTCAATTTATAAAATTCACGATTTTTCAGTTTTATTATAGACTAGCTGTCCCAGAAAACTTCGTTCCACCTATTCTGTTTGTTTTCACGATTTTTCTTTTTTTTACCATTTGAAACCTGTGTTCCACAAATAATTCAAAACCAAAATTAGCCAAATCGGTCCAGGTGTTCTCAAGTTTTAGCAAGACTTATGAAAAGCAAATGATTTTTATACGTAATATACCTATCTGTATATAGATAAATAAAATAGGAACATACCTCCATCATCCTGGGAATTCCTGTGGATCTCGAAGAATATGCAAATGTAACAAACTGTTATGACTATTAATGGTAGGAAATACATCGCAACTAAACACGTCACATTATAGGCCAACTCTTGACGCTGGTTGGAAAAGGCTTCGAAAGATACACATTGTTGAAAATCCGGCACCAGGGGATGACTCATCACTCGAAACACGAGGCTCTGAAATAATATTTGTATTTGAATTATGGGTCCACGTTATTATGTTAAGTAGGGTAACCAGATAATAGATGTTCAAAAGAGGATGTGGCTCCTCTTTCATAACAATATATTTTCCTTATTAAAGAAGGATGCCCTGGTTTTCCATATAAACGCCCGTTATTTGCTACTTATGATATATGTTACTTCCGTTTTGATTCTAGATTCCTTTAAAAATAAGCGAATTTAATATATACCAGACTTTTTGTGAGATATTAAACAACTCAGCGAATATGCACACAGCTCTCATGGTGGTATGAGACAAACTTGGCCTTAAGTGTCTTTTTGCTGGAGTGCGTGAAATCTTGCACGTCTATCGGATATACTACTCTCCAGACAAAACATGACACTGGCATTATGGAGGCAAGATAGGTAAAGCGGTAAATCCCTACCCAGGAATGTAACTGAATGGCAGTCACCACCAGCGGTTTGTTGGTAGTAACATAAATAACCTAAGCTCACCTCCAGGTCCGGATTTAAGGTAAGGCAACCGGGGCGAAGGCCCTGGGGCCTTTATAAACGAAAGCCCACATACTTCGTAAAAAATCTTTCAAATTCCAACTTGTAAACACTAGTTCTGTTATCCTTCGAAATTTATTTCCACTATGTTATCTTTACCAACGGTTCTTTGGAGAAACATCACGAAACGAACGAAAACGACTGAAAAATATTGTGCACTTTATTTCGAAAAAATTAGGAGTCAGTGGTCTCCAATCATTTGTTGCCCTAAGGCCTCCAGACATCTACAATTCGGCCCTACGACTTGTGTAATCGAGAGGCAGATAGGCTATCCTACTTGGGAACTGGCAGAAACATATTATACATACATCTTTTTTTTCGATGTGATCGTCGCGTTTCTCTGTATAGAATAGACCATTTGTCTCCCTGCTAGACACCTCAAAGGAAGCGAACATAGGTTAATATGCTATTTCAAAAATGGTGATAGATAGCTATGTAGCAACTTGCCACCATATTTTCAGTATTTAGAACTGTCGTGTTCCGGTCCAGAGGGTAGGGTAACTGATAGGTTTCAACAATGAACCTAAAACCTATCTCAGGATAGCAACGCACCAATAACATCTGCGGTGTCTATAAGCTACGATTGTTTCTTACCATCAGAAAAGCTGTGTACTTGTTCGCTGTCTTATTCCATAAAAAATAGTGTTTTGGGTAAATGATTTATCATCTTTTACCTTCTACAACCAAAAAACCACATATAGCCTGAAACGTCACATTCTAAATAAAAATATGAGACATTATATGAAGTACGTGATGCAGAAATCCTTTTTAAAGCATTCTGGGATTTTATTGGGCAATAATTCAAGAGAACTGTCAGCGAGGACCTTTTTGCTCTGGACCGTTTACAAGATTGTAAAAAACCGAAGCCTGCTTGTTGAATTTTCTTGAACAGCTGACACACTTTCATTAATCGTGCTTATAGCTGGAAGTAATAAAGTGAATATATGAAAAGCCTTTGGGATTTAATTAAGCATGTTTTCTGACGAATCTAGTTGACACTGTAGACATAGTCCTACTAAAAATTGTTGTGTATAGTATTACCAATTACTAGTATTTTAGAATCTTTACTTGCTATCGTCGGCGCTTGGTGGAATTCCATTGTATACACACGTATTTCTGTAGTTGATACTTGTACTTATCCACTATACATTTTATTTAACACTTTCTGTTACTCTCCAGTCAACCGGTTTCACTTTTTACCGCATCATCAGGGCTTCAAAACTAAAGCTAAAAAAGACTTTTATTTTAACGTATAATACTTATTTGGTTGGATATTACTGACGGTATCCACATATAAAAATGTTAACTACAGAATAACGTTTGTATACTAGTATTTTAATTTGAACGCTGTTGACGCAGCTATATCTGTTACAGGTGCTATAGGTGTTACAGGACACCATAAATGTTACAGGTGAAAGGCCTATTGTAAAAGGCTACCCTTCCCTTCGAACCGTAACATGACAGAGTCACTATGGCAACAGGAATAGGTATAGCGGTGAATCTCAATTCGTCCAAGTTGCTGCCCAGCATTTTACTACCATTTTGGAATTAGCGTCTTTAGCTTACGCACGATTCTTTCGAGCAGCTTTGCACGAGGCTAAGTGGTCTATTCTACACAGAGCAATGCAACGATCACGTTAAAAAAGAAGAAGCTGGACCTTCAAATGAGTCGGTGCAGGTTCCCGAGTAGGAAAACCCATTTGTCTCTCCACCGAGCAATAAGTGAGCGGCGAGCAGAGTCGGATTTTAAAGTTCTGGAGACCTTGGGGCAACTAAGAAGTAGTGATCCCCTACCATTTTTTTTTCAAACAAAGTAAAAAAAATGTGTTGTTTTCTATTAAGTAATATTTAAGAACAATATAGTTAGTTATGTTTGTACAAAGTGCCGTAAGTAAGATAGTTTGAAAAAGCTGGATTTTATGTGTTGTTATGGTGTCTTATTGGTGATGACCTATATTGTAACCTGTAGTTACGAGTTGTCTAGAGGCAAGAGGCTATTATAATTAGTGGCCTGTGCCTGACACGGGGAAACGCCTTATCTATCCCTGGGAACACAATTACAGTATTTTTTTTGAGTCTTTATCACTACGTAGTATAAAACAAAGTCGCTTCCTCTGTCCCTATGGCCCCTTATAATATGCTTAATTTTCAAAACTACGCAACGGATGAAGTTTTTAATAGACAAAGTGATTGAGCATACATAACTTCACGCCAAGTCCCTTACGGGGTGGGCAGTGAGAGGGAGGTTTATATGCATTAGTTATACCCGTGCAAAGCCGTTAGTTTTAAATAAATATTCCCGTATCAAGTATTTTCATGTTTTAGAATCATTCACAAATATCCCTAATACATTCATACTTAAGGTTAAGATCAATTTATATTTTATAGCCGGTAATCTTACAAGTTAGGTCGAACGGCTTAGTAGGCGTTTGCCCCGCCGAGTTTCGCCCGATTCGGGTGAAACGACTTGTAACTAAAGTTAATTATATGATAAGACTGATTATTGTTATTAAGACGTAAAATAATTATTGTGATAGTTATGAATTTAAATAGATATGAAGACTGTTTTAAATTGTAAAAGACTGATTACTGTTATTAAGAATTATAATATTTATTGGAATTAGCTATGTTTTAAATAGATCTATAAGAGACTGATTAGTGTTATTTATATTTGTAAGTCAATATATGAGACTAATTATTGTTATATATCATGTATAATATTTTAGTTTTCGTTGATTGTTATAATAATTTTTAATACATAGGTATTTTGTATGTTTACTTCAGTAGGTACCTTGCTTTTACTTAAATTATCTCCCTTCTTAAAATTTTGAATTCTGACTGTACAAATATTGCTTAAAAAAGCTGCGGGGCAAACGCCACTCAAAAATATTAAGAACAATGGACGTGGTCGTTTCACCCGAATCGGGCGAAACTCGGCGGGGCAAACGCCAACTAAGCCGGTCGAACAGCTCGGCCATAGGAAAGCGACACACCTACAACAACATTGGCCACAGTTGTCTTTTTTATGACATTGGAAGGCAAACAAGCAGACGGATTTCCTGATGGAAAGAAATTCACGGTGCCTAAAGACACCAAAGGTGGTAATAGTGCGTTGCTAACCTGAGGCCGGGATGTCAGGCCTCGAGCAAAAGTAAGTTTACCGGCTACCTTAACCTTATAAACCGGAACACGTCATGACATTATGGCGGCAGGAATATGTAAGGCATTGGTATCCGGGTGAGTCGCTGGGAAACTCTACCATCTAGTCAAATGTTACGGTGTTAGTAACAATAAGCCTATGCTCACCTTTTACGAGCTGCCTGACAGGAAGGCAGATGGTTTGCAAAGGAGCCCGGACCAACACGGGGAAAAACTATCTCTCTTACCATTAGATGAACCTCTTCCACTTATGAAGATTAAAAAAATCTAGTATTTATTAAAGAAGGTATTTCGATTCGCTAGAATCATTCACATGTTCCCCAAATACGAGGTTTGGGTCAGATAATTTTTTTACATTCATTCACTTATATGTTTATTTGTATAGGTACAGATACTTAACGTCCCAGTGGACTAGCGATTCGGTGTAGGACTTGAAGCGGTGAGGTTTCATGGTGTTTTTTCGCCGGTCGGGCAACAAAAAAATGGGGTTATTTTAAATCCTGATAAAAAACAGGATATGTACCCAGTTGGCGATAGGCTTAACATTTATCACATTGTTTGAATTTGTGTCTTCAACTGATCGTGAGTTCGTGGTGGGTGGGTGCACGTCTGCCTATCCCTTCGGGAATATGGGCGTGAAGATCCTTTTTTTTATAAAGAACGTGCAAAGTGGAGAAGCCGGAGTAGGAAAGCAAACCCTAGGTTCCCGAGCCTAAGCGTGAAGAACCTTTAAAAATAGCACCTAAACGATAATAATGATAAAAGCTGTTTTAAAATTATTTGAAAAGGCTTAGAAAATTCGTTTGAAGCAAGTATTTATTTTATAAACTAACTATAATGTATATATACCTGAAACATGATACACATAAGGCGCTTTACTCAGGGTGGGTGAGTATATTACACACTTGAGCTCAGAATGGCTAATGTAACCAGACTTCCCGTTTTAAACGAGACTGTTGGGTGACAAAACATATCCCGATTTTAAAAGAACACTAAAAGTTTATTGGAGTTATTTGCCAATATCATAGGCCCTCTCCACGATCGGCCACGACGGCTAAGCACATAATGTACGATTATTGCCACCATGATTACGTTATTGTGCACACAATTGGGCATTCCTCGTTTGTCAATTGTCGACCTTGTCCAGTCATTTAAGCTTAAATTAGGTAAGAATCTCGGAATTCGAGATAGAATAGAATAGAATAGAATAACTCTTTATTGTGCACCAAAATACATAAAAATAAATACATTAAAAGAAACTTAAAAACTAAGTGATACACAAAGGCGGCCTTATCGCCAAAACAGCGACCTCTTCCAGGCAACCCCACGTTATGGAGACATAATAAAATAAATTTTGCACGATGGTGCTCTTAATACACAAAAAAGAAATATAACACATGCAATATTAAGTGGAATATAAAGATTTTAAAATAAAGAAAAAAAAAAGCATAAACAGAATTACTTAATCGAGTCATATTGAATGTAGAAAGTGACGTTTAACCATATTAGAGATACCCAGCTGTAAGTCTGTAAATACTTATACATTGACACCTTAAAAGTTGTCTCAAAACCTACATATGGTAAGGTGCAAGCAACTATTAAATTTCAAGGTCAAAGTTCACAAAAATCGATTTTTTTGCGCTTTTTTTGGAAATATCTCATTTCCTATGGGTTTTTGCCATTAGTATTTATTACCGATATTGTAGAATACAAAATTCTCTATAAATTTTGCTCAAAAATTTTTTTTATACGGTGAACCATTTTCGAGAGAGAGGGCGGAGAGCCCGCGGTAACAGCATCACTTCATGTCAATCGGTGCCTCCGGTCAAAAACGCGGCATATATTATAGTTGATGAACTATCGATAAATCAATTATTAAGAATATTTGTCAATTTCTTTAACTATTATATTATATTTTATCATTTTTTTCCTGACTTATCCACTTTTTATTCAGTATTAATTTATTTGAAAATTCAAAGTCAAAGCGCTGGTCGCTGGGCAAACTGTTGCACAGCACTCTACCACCTACTTTTGACTGACTACACCATTGTAATAATTCAGTTACCACCAGGAGTTGGAGTCATCTCACCAACAATAGATTTAGTTTTCAAGAATACTATGAAATAAAGGCATTCATGTTAATCATATAACACCTGTTTTCGCAAAAAAAAACTGAAGTAAGTGATTGGCAATGACAACGAACTTTCTTTGATGATTGTTCGTAAAACCGAAGCAGAGGCGATCACACTTATTTATTACTGATGATGGGCGATCAACAGGATCGTGAACGTCTGTTTTCATCCATCATGGCCGATCATGAAGAGGACCCGTTAAATGCTTAGTAGTGCCATCTGAACATAACCCGTAATAAAAATAATTCGTAGATAAATATATTTAATACTGATTGTGTTTCAAAATATCCCAACTAAACAAATGTAGGTATAGTTAAAAAACTCATCATACAAACGCTCACTAAACCTTCTTATTTATAAAAAAAAAACCGTTTTGTGAACAAAGTGGTCACATAAAGTATGACGTAATAGCGTATGGCAGGGCTTACTTACCTCTTTGCGAAAGGAATTGTATTTACAGTACTCAGTGTGTAAATATTATTCTAAATTTTAGAGTACATTTTAATGCAGTGGAAAAGTTTTGATACACTAACCTTCCGTACCTTGTTACCGGCTACAGCCTCAAACTCGAAACACGACAGTTGCGAACACTGTTAGTATGAAAATAGAAAAAAAAATCTTTTCCAAACACAAGAAAAACAATACTCTGAAACGAAATACCTACAATATGGTCTGATCAAATAAAACTAATAGTACAGAATAAAATAATTATTATAACTAAACAATACATTATAACAAATGCATGATAAATGTTACTAGTGGTAGCCCATTGGTCGAACTCGACCATCATAAATTTTAATATCTTGTTGATAAGAACGCCATCTTCATTTCTCAAGACCAATTACTTTGTTTCCTATCTTTTTAGTGCGCCATCTGTGATCTTTTATCATTATAATCAATGTATTTGTTTGTGTGTGTCAAATGCATGGTAGTGTGGGTAATGTTTTATTTATTGATTTAATGTAGGTACTTTATAAGCATTATTATTGAAAAATATTAGCGTTCTGTACTTCTCCTACACATAAACTATAAGTGTGCCAAATTTTATGCTCCTCTGTTCGCGCAATTTTCGTAAAAAAGGGGTCCACAGTTTTGGCGTCACGTATCAATATATAGATAACGGCTTGAATCCTAGCTTGATTCGAGGCCGAAATCACGATGCTGATATTCAAAGAGCAGCAGGAATAGGTGAATGGTTAGCCTCAAACCGGACGAGATTTGCAAAATTCCATATATTTATTATATTGTATGTAAAGTATCTTCACGGCCATATCCCTGAAGAGGTAGGCACAGGCACAACTGGGGCACCCACGACTAGCCGAAGACATTAAGTCTCACGATGTGATAGGTGGCAAGCATATCGTCAACTGGGCAAATATCCAATCACGGACAACATTTTTTTATTAGAAAATCATAAAAACCACGTTTTCTTTTTGTTGCCCGACCCTGCAATCGAACCCGGGACCTTAAGAAGACCGCTAGAACACAGAGGCGATATAATACATGTGTTATGTTTTTAACTACAGCTTGCCTCTTACGAGTTGCATGATAATAAATCAATTAGCTTATATATTATTTCTGGAGCACGCGAATAGCAAGGAAACGCCAAATCCAGTGTTGCCACCGACTTGCCTAAGTAGGTATGTACTGTTCTTGGACGTCTTTATCAAGTTTAAGAGACCCCGTTATGTTCCTAAGTAAATCCCATATCAGCCTCCAACTCGAACTATCCACGCCATTCCAAAACAACATTTACGGCCAATGTTAATAATGTATCTCTAAAGATATATTTCAAGCAATCTAGATAGCTGCGTATTCGCCGGCCTATCTTTACCTAATGCCATATTTATCCTGTCCACAGATATATTATTGGCAAGCGATAACATAAAAATGGATCAAAATATCAATCTTAGACAGTAAGTTTTGGATTAGGATTGATTATTAATATTGGCCGTAAATCGTTGTTGCCGGTCTCGGTAATTAAAACCTCTTGAAAATCATAGCCACAAAGTGCGGTTATTGTAAAACGCTCACGGCTAGCAAAGAAATAAATGATAAAGGAATAATACAGAATAATAATAAACTAAGGTCTTAGCCTGCCCCAGAAAGGGGCAAATTAACTTAAAAAAAATAATAAACGCTTCATTTGTAAGTCAAACCTATTGATAGTGCGACAGTTATTACATTATTAGGAAATTTATAAAAATGGCGGTTTTATTAGCAATTTCTTCCAAGCAACCAGTAATTAAGAAATATCCTACTAATATTATTATCTAATGCAAAGGTATATTTGATTTTATTGTATATTTTTTATTTGATGTTATTGTATACTGGATTGGTTGTTTGTGACTCAAAAAGTGCTGAACCGTTTGTCATGAAATTTAGTACACACATACAGGTCAACTTGGATTACAACAAAGGATAGTTTTTATCCTGTAAAATATTCCTGGGGGAACACGTGGCAACACGGGCAACAGCTAGTATAATTATTAAAAATAAATGCAACACTAAAATACAATACAATAATCAAATAATTAATTAAACTAGTGGTCGCCCATTGGTCGAAATTCGACCATAGTAAATTTCAATATGTTGTTGGTTAGAACGCCATCTTCATTTCTCAAGACTAACTACTAAACTTTATGAACAGTTAGTGCGCCATTAGTGATATTTTATCGTTATCAATATATTTGTTGGTGTGTGTCAAATGCATAATAGTGAGGGTAATGTTTTATTTATTGATTTAATGTACTTTAAAAGCATTATTATTGAAAAATATTAGTGTTCTGCACTTCTCCTACACATAAACTATAAATGTGCCAAATTTCATGTTCCTGCATCCCCGCAATTTTCGTAAAAAGGGGTCCAAAGTTTTGGCATCACATACTAATATAATAATATATAATATAATAATAATAGATTCTGTGTAGAATAGTGTCTGATCTAATCACTACATAGTATAAAAAGTCGCTTCCTCTGTCCTTGTGTCCATTTGTATGCTTAAATTTTTAAAACTATGCAACGGATTTTGATGCAGTTTTTTTTTTAAATAGATAAAGTGATTGAAGAGGAAGCTTTATATGTATATTTCATAGCCGTGCGAAGCCGTGGCGGGCTAGTAATAATATAAAGCAAAGTTAACACATAACTATAAGATGTATGTCTTTAAAAAAAGTACCTTCACGCTCTTATCCCCGAAGAGGTAGACAGAGCTCAGAGGGGCACCCACGACTAGCCGAAGAAACTAAGTCCCACAATGTGATAGATGGCAAGCCTATCGCCAACCGGACACATATCCAATCCCGAGCAACGTTATTTTTAATAGAAAACTAAAAATATTTATTTTCTAACGTTTTTTTGTTGCCCAAACCGGGGATTGATCCCTGGACCTTAAGAAGTCAAGTCCGACGCTAGACCGCTAGACCACAAAGGCGACATATCTTGTAGATATGTATTTCTTATAGGTATATCTTTTAAATAGATATTTACTATAAGGTAACTGTTCTAGACCGTGAAAATCTCTGCTGATACTGAAGCTGCACCTAGAATACCAACGACTTAAGGTTAAACTCTTTTACATTTTAATTTCTTCTTGCCTCTTTTTTACTCGGAGCGCTTCCAGGGCTTTGTACATTGCACTTTAGTCTTGTAAAATGTCGTATTACGCTCTGGAATTATTTTAAAGAATTTTTCCGATGGAAAAACAAAAATTCAAGAAAATGAGGATTCACTTTAATAAATATTTTTTTACAAAAAAAGTGGTTATTTTAAATAATTTGAATTTATAATAATGAAAAAGTATGAAAGTTTATTTACTCACTACAAAATAAATCAACTTGATTAATTATAACTACTTGAAATAAAAAATATATGATTCGTGGGGACATGCCAAAATGACTGTTGTGCCCTATTTTTGAAACTCCTCATCTATAAGATGTATATTTAAAAAAAAGTATTAGATAGTTCACCCCCATAACCCCAAAGAGGTAGGCAGATGTACAACCGGGGCTCCCACGACTAGCCGAAGACACTAAGTCCTACAATGTGATAGGTGCCTAGCCTATCGCTAAACCGGGCACATAATCAATCCCGAGCAACATTTTTTATTCTAAAATCTAAAAAACAACATTTCCTTTTTGTTTGTTTGTTGCCCGATCCGAGAATCGAACCCGGGACCTCATGAAATCAAGTCCAACATCTGGACCGCTAGACTACACAGACGAGTAGGAAAATATGTAAAACAAAATCGGCGATATCTCCCATTATATACTTTCGGTTAAAATGGTGTGGGTGAAATATGTGTGACGGTGCATTTATTTGGTTCTTTTCTTTTTTATTGAGTCATTCCGATAAGAAGTAAACGTTCACGCTGTTGTATTTCGGATTTTGATTAATTGTTTGTATTGTCCCAGTCCTTACCTTTGACTTCGATCGCTTTTTTTATCTAAATACCTGTTTTTTATTCCACGGGATAAACATGTATTAAACGAATAAAAGTGTTTTCTTCTTTTTTAGGCGACTTTGAAAGAAGGAGGAGGGTCTATATTCGACTCTAACATATTAGTTTATGTATGTTAATATTTGATGTCGCCGATAATTCTGAACCGATTTTAAAAATTATTTTTGTATTTAAGTAGTGCACTTCCGATGTAGTTTCATTGCCATAAAGTCTTGATATGATGATGGAATTCAAGAGAAAACGAAGGAAATACTTATTTTTGTGTTCATAAATGATTCATATACTGAATTCGAAGTCGATTTAGCAGTTAAAATATATTACAAATAAGTAAAAATGCGAAAACCGACTTCAACTGTTTCATTCGTACCACGTCAAGATATAACACTCAATTCTTCTTTCGAAATATAGCAAATCGTTTCGAAATGGTCACACATAAATTTTGTCATTGTGCTACTAGAAGTTTTTAAGTTACACTTAATAATTGTATGCAGTATTAGTAGTAGTGGGACTACCTCAGAATCGTGAGCTATTTTTCTAAAAAAGAACCATCAAAAACGGCGGTGATCACTTTCCATCAGGTGACCCACTTGCTCGTTTGCCTCCTCTTGTATAAAAAAATAGTTGAATTGAAAACCTTCTTTTTTCGAGTCGGTCGGTTTTTATTTTTTACAATACCGGACGCGTGTAAAACCAAAAGAACAATTACAGTCTCTTGTTCGTATGCAACCGCAATTGAAAATAACAGTGTAGGTACGTGACAAATTCGTGTACCCTATTGTAATTGAGTAAAGTAGTTTAAGTAGTTTTTACACTTTATATTTTTATTTATAAATTGGCTGACTTAATCTAAATTTAAGGGAAATTATTAGTTATGTATATATAAGTATATGTATATATAATTATATTATAACTATATATCTAGGCATCTTTAAAATACATTCGGATCACCAACGCTTGACGAGTATAGCCAAAGCGCATAATTTAAATAGTAGTGCTATAAATAGCTACTTAACATATACGACTAGTCTTTGGAAGGTTTTTGACCTTCATCACGCTCAAATCTTCAGAACGTTTCAACTTGCACTCATAGGTGGTAATTCTGCTTAACACCAACTACACTTTGACCTTTGACTGCCTCGTTGGTCGAGTGGCTAGCGTACACACCTAACTACACCGACTAACCGCGAGGCAATCGATTCTCAACGGGGGCAAGCATTTGTGTGATGAACATTTAGATGTCCACATTTTTGGGTCTGGGTGTTTATTAAATTTATCCTAATACATATTTAAGTATTTCTATGTATTAGTATCGTTGACTAACACCCAAAACACAATCATATAATTTGCTTACTTTGGGGTTAGGTTATCCAATTTGTGCAACTTTTTCAGGGATATTTATTTATTTGAAGAATATGCTACCTTCTTCCAGTGAAAGAAAAGAATCTTTAAAACGATTCAGAACTTCGATTTCGATTTTATTCACGATTTGAATAACAGCTGCACCGATAATGATGTTTTTATTAGATAACTGATGTGATCTAAGTGGTTTTAGCTAAATTACATTTATTTTTTTATTTTAATAATTTTTTACGTTTCGAATGATTTTTTTAATGATACTGAGCAAAAAAGGAGACACATTGCCTAATGATAAGATATTCAAGTTATCTAGAGACACAAAAAGTGGTAACAAGATAACAATGTATACCATTGCCACTGAAAATATCAATCACAGTCTAGATTAACAAGAATTATTTCAAGTGCTCACTTAAAAGTAAAGAGAGTGGTTTGAATGTATCTGATTTTTTTTTTGCAATGATAATGAATTTTGTAATAAATATAAAGAGTTAACTAACATAAAGAATGTACATATTTGCACGCCACTATGTAAAATAACATGCTCGCGAAAAGTAAATAAATATTCTTTCTTTCGTTTAATTACATTTGTCTATTTAGGTATAAGCCAATTGAGTAGCACAAAGTAAATAAGGTGATAGTTGCGATTTCTTTCGGTAGGTAAATAATAATTTTTATCTATTTACCTAAACTCAACTAGCAATCGTCACCAATAGATCATGTATCGATATCGGTACTCTACTTTTTCTGGACAGCATTATAATGTCAAAATGGCAGCCATCTTTATTAGCCGACGGCAGGCTTTTTTCGTAGGTATTTCATGTCCATATATTTAGAGGTCAATGCACAGTCAATGGCATAAATACATAAGTCTTTACAATTTGTGCACTTGAATAACATAACAATACAAAACAAAAAAAGAAAAACAAGCAACTGAAAAAAGTTTCGATACGACAGCAAAATCCCCATCCGAAAAAAGTTTCAATTTGACTAAAAAATAGCCATTAACAAAATGATCTGCCATTTATTGAATTCATTTGTTACAAAAAATGTGATAAATGAAGAACTGTTCGACCGATTTTATGCAAACTTCACATAAACCATCTACCAAATAGTCCGAACAAAGCCTAATCGTTTGGTCGGGATAGATAAGCCCGTTCTTAAGTTATAAAATTACAAGGAAAAGTGGCATTGATTTTTATATATATAGCAAAAAAATGTTAAAAGATAGCTTACTTGCGGTAAACTGGACAGGAAAGCGACAAGCCAGGCTATAGACAGCATAGTCTTGCTCCTTTGCCTGGCGACGGCTAATCTTAGTGGATATATGACAGCGTAAAATCTGCAAACAACAATGTCAGTTTTACAAAAAATATACAGAAATCGAAAATACAACCTCCTTCTTTTAGTCGGTTAAAAAATAAAATAAGCACATCGCAGAAGTACGCTGGGATTGGAACCCACTTAACACTTTTCTGTCGTTATACCGTCAGTGCTAACCACTAACGTATTTCGTTTTTGAAAGGATGACCTAGTTTAGATGATCTAGGGTAAGTAAGTTGGGCATGAGACTTAATACCCCAAGTGTAGGTTGGCAACGCATCTTTAACATCTATGGTAAGTGCAGTGTACGTTCTATCCTCGTTAAATACGTGTAATTGCTTGTCATGTCTGAACAGATTTGGATGTCATTATAATCTTTTTATAGGCTGGAGTTACGTCTTTGAAAAACTCTACATATTGAATTTCTCTTGAAGAATAATTGCCTTGTTTACGCAATACCACTTGACGATTGAAGAAAATTGGATTTTTCCAATTTTCTAATAATAAAAAAAAATGTTGGTCGGGATTGGAAACGTGCCCGGTTGGCGATAGGCTTGCCACCTATCACATTATGGGACTTAGTATCTTCGGCTAGTCGTGGGTGCCCTAGTTGTGCCTCTGCCTACAACTTCGGGGATATGGGCGTGAAGATACTTTTTTTTTATTTTCAAATCCCTCGATAAATCCTACTTGGAGTATAGATAAAAGTCATCTTGATCACTTGGGCTTTCACTTATTAAATCCGAATTAAAATCGGTTCTACAGTTCAGTAAAAACGAATTAAAAACTTCCTCCAATTTAATAAACCACGTTGCTAATATGAGTGTTACTGATTGAGAATTTTACCTAGAATATGGCGATAACATTAAAAACATATACAATGTAGCTCTGCGAATTTCGATTTCGGTGCTCACATTTTAGAAACTGACAGCGACATGACGTTTTACGAAATACCCGTTTAGTTCGGATTTTCACTACTGAGCCTTTACCATAAGTCGGTATAGATTACGCTCGGTAACTTACGTGTCGAAATCTATGACACTTTAGGTCTAAAAATGAGTTTCCTTTAGTTACACGTAGAGGCGCTGTTCAAAGTTTTCATACAAACAATTTACAGAGACGGTAGCGAGTATAGTAAACTTGACAAGCTGTAAGTTTACAGCATGGCAAGGGCCCTGAGCCTTGACCATAACTTGGTATGGATTGCGTTCGGTAAGTTACCTGTCGAAATCCGTGACACTTTTAGTCTAAAAATGTGTTTCTCTTAGTCAAAAATAGAGGCACTGCTCAAAGTTTTCATACAAATAGTTTATAGAAACGGTAGTGAAAATAGTAAACTTAACAAGCCGTTAACTCATGGTAAGGGCTCTGCTCAGATCATTTTGATGGTACTTTACTTAATACAAACGTCAAACTGGTCATCACAGCGTGCTAAAATACACTTTTAGCACGCTATGATGACCAGTTTGACGTTTAACACTACAGTGTTCTTACATTAAAGTTATTGAAATGAGAAACTATGTAATAAGTTGTAAGCTTCGTATAAAGTCAAGCGAATGCCATTCTGCATAGTTTAACGTAGTAATAGCAAGAACGTAACGTTAGAGATTCTTTTTGTATTTAAAATGATCCCTAAGAGATATAACAGTCAATATTACTTGCACCATGGCTGTTTAGATTATTTTACTGAATCGGGCGCTGTTTTACCATCGCCTATTATAATAGAAAATTTTTTGTTCATAAATAAACACCGACTTTGAATAACGCTTCAAAGATTTTTCATCAGTTGCGTCCATAAAAATCAGTGAAGTTTAAAAAAGTCACGAGGTTAGCAACACCAGCGATTTAAAAAACTTTTGCCGAGTATAATATGCTTAACGTAGTTTGCGTTTCAATTAGTTATCGTCTACTATAAAAAAAACAAGACCGGCCGCGATAAAAAAAAGGCGATAAAATGTGGCAAGGACTTGGGAAAAGGTTTGGCGTCACAGATTAGTGCTCAGTGGTAACATTAAAGGTACCACGAAACCAGCTATCTCATAACTCTCAGGGGTGTCGTGCATCCGGTCTGATGTACGAAGAAAGTAGAAACTAGAAGCGTATTGAATGTTTTCAAAAATATGATCTGTGACGCTATCACATACTAAACGAGGATGCCAAAAGGAAAACCGTAACCGCTATAAACGTTTATACGCGCTGAAACATAAAGGTAACAACCCTATACGGATACGGAGGTTAAAATGCACTCGTACACATTATGTGGACATAACTGAGTATTGTAGATCATGCTGCGGATCGGGTTCCCGTATTGTGTTTGCCATGTCTGATATTTGGACCATAATTGAGCATCAGCGACATATCGTAGACTTTGTTCGAACAAATGGAAAAATACCTATCGTTTGTAGGTACGTCGCTATGACATGACGCGTATTTAGATCACAACAAACTGCCACTGTTTGTAAAATTTTGTAACATTTAAAAGTAAACGCGAAATTCATCGAGGCCGGTTTAAGCGCGAGGCGCCGCTTTAAAGCGCAAGGCCCCTTTAAGCGCGGGGTCTTAGAATGCTACTTTTGCAACCTTTAATAAAAATTTAACCAAGTTAACTACTACGCTAAATTACATTTCAGAACGGTAATGAAAACTTGGACGTAATTAAATATTTTGAAAGTTTATTTAAGTCTTCAGAAATTAAAAGAAACATTGTTTTCTTTAATAGGATTTCAATTTAAATTGGATTTGAATTCAAGCAGAGCATTGACAAGTCTCGTAGAAAATAAGAGATATATTTTATTGCACAATGCGTCTAAATAAATTATCTTCACGCGCGTATTCCAAAACGGTAGGCAGAGGTACAACTATGGCACTCGTGACTAGCCGAAGACTCAGTGCCATAATGTAATAAGTGGCAAGACTATCGCCAACCGCATCTACTCAATATAGTAATTAATAATATGAATGGACTATAGATTCCCAACCAATCTGAAAGTAATATCTAAGTTTCACTTCTTGTGATTGTTGAATATTTTCCCCGTGTTTTTCTAGGTCCGCTGAGTGGAATAGATCATCAGCCTCAGCTCAACTCAGCTTAAAATACAGATCAATACCAACTAGACCACTGGTTACAGACAACAGATTAAAATATGATTGTCGTCTCTGAGTGACAACGTTAGTATCGGAAATTAAATTGCCAACTGTTAACTTCTATTTCAATAACATTTATGTTTAAGTCAATAAATTTTTGAATAAATTAAAACAATTTCCCCGTGTTGGTCTGGGCTCCTTTGCAGAATAGACCATTTGCCTTCCTGCCAGGCAGCTCGTAAAAGGCGAGCATAGGCTTATAATCACTAACACCGTGACATCTGACTAGGTGGTAGAGTTTAGCAGCGACTCGCCCGGATTGGTACCACCGCCTTACCTATTCCTGCTGCCATAACGTCATAACGTGTTCCGGTTTGGAGGGTAAGGTAGCTGGTAAACTTACTTTTGCTCGAGGCCAAACATCCCGGCCTCAGGTTGGCAACGCACCATTATCACCTTTGGTGTCTCTAGGCGGCGTGAATTTCTTACTACCAGGAAATCCGTCTGCTTGTTTGCCTTCCAATATCATTAAAAAAACATACCGTCAAATGGAGAACCTCCTCCTTTTTTGGAGTAGGTTAACAAATAAGCTGTGGTACCGACTGTATTATTTATTTGTTTAACGTATAGGTCCGAGCTCCTTTGCAGATTTCACCATCTGCCTTCCTGGTAGGCAACTCGTAAAAGGCAAGCATAGGCTTACTGGTACTAACACCGCGACATCTGACTGGGTGGTAGAGTTTCGCCCGGATTGGTACCTTAATTCCTGCCGTCATAATGCCAGTGCTTGCCATTGAAGTGTTCCGGTTCGGTGGTAAAGGTAGCCTGTAAACATTCTTTGTTGTCTCTAGACATCGTGAATTTCTTATTACTAGGAAATCCGTCTACTACTTGGCCTTCCATATCATAAAAAAATAACTAACTAGCTGACGTGATCGAGATGGTTCTTTTCTACATTGTATAAAGGTTTTGTCGATGGCTCTCTGAGAGCGTTTACCCAATATGTATTCAGAGCCTTTACCATGAGTTGGTGGTATAAATTACGTTTGGTAATCGAAGTATCGAAATCGATATCGTTTTTCTTCTATAATTTTATTTTCTTAGTTACTGGTAGAGGCGCTGTTCAAAGTTTCCATACCAACAATTTACGAGGACGTTTGTGAGTATAGTAAGAGCGACGAACCTAGACTCGTGGTAAGGGTACAGGTCATTATGCTATGACATGGAGTTAATAATTGCTATTTTCTTTGTCGCGCCGCACAAACACCGACCGACCGACCGTACATACTCGTACATTCATATGCATTGAGTACATACATACTCGTATTAAATAAAATATCGAGAGTAATAAGGTCTCCAAGGTGTTCGCTCGGGATTTGTCTGTTGGCCAGACCCAATTGATAAAATTGAAGACCGAAAATGGCACCGTAATTTCATCTAAGGCTGGGATTTTGAGAGAGGTTGAGAAGTTCTATAGACAGCTGTACAATTCAACACAACCCGTTTTTATTTGGCTAAAGACCCTAGAGCCAAACTCACCCGACATTACACCGAAGACATCCCAGACGTCAGCCTGTACGAGATTCGGATGGCCCTCAAACAACTAAAGAACAATCTAGCGCTGAGGGACGATGGAATTACTGCTGAGCTACTGAGAGCGGGTGGAATGCCAGTACTTAAAGTCCTCCAGAAGCTATTTAATTCCGTCATCCTCGAAGGCAGTGTTCCAGAAGCGTGGACCAGAAGTGTGTTGGTTCTCTTTTTCAAGAAAGGTGACAAAACCTTATTGAAAAATTATAGACCCATCTCACTTCATCAGAGTCACGTTTACAAATTGTTTTCAAGGGTCATCACGAACCGATTATCACGCAGGTTAGACGATTTCAAACCTCCCAAACAAGCCGGGTTACGTAAAGGCTTTAGCACCGTAGACCACATTCACACGCTGCGCCAGATTATACAGAAGACCGAGGAGTATAATCGGCCATTATGTCCAGCGCTTGTGGGCTACGAGAAAGCCTTCGATTCGGCTGAGACATGGGCGGTGCTTCAGTCATTACAGCGGTGCCGCATCGGCTATCGATATATCGAACTGTTGAGGTGTTGAATGAAAAATGAAAAAGCCACTATGTCGCTCCGATTACAGGATCAGAGCTCGAAACCGATCCAGTTGCAGAAAGGTGTGAGACAGGGAGACGTTATTTCTCAGAAATTGTTCACTGCTGCACTGGAAGAAGTCTTCAAGCTTCTGGACTGGAAATCGACTCCAGACTCGGTATCAATATCAATGGCGAGTACATTATTTACCTTCGATTCGCAGACGATATCGTGGTCATGGCGGAATCGCTGGAAGACTTGAACAAAATGCTCGGCGACCTCCATAGAGTTTTCCAACAGGTGGGTCTTAGGATGAACTTGGATAAAACGAAAGTCATGTCCAATCTTCATGTTGCATCTATGCCAGTTCAAGTTGGGAACTCAATTCTTGAAGTTTTTGATCACTATATATACCTAGGTCAAGCTGTTCAGTTAGGTAAATCCAACTTCAAGAAAGAGGTCGACCGCCGAATCCAAAACGGATGGGCAGCGTTCGGGAAGCTAAAGGGTATCTTCTTGTCCAAATTACCCCAGAGCCTGAAGTCGAAAGTCTTCGACCAGTGTGTATTACCAGTGATGACATATGGAACTGAGACTTGGCCATTAAATGTGGGCCTCTTAAATAAGCTTAGAGTCGCTTAGCGTGCTATGGAGAGAGCTATGCTCGGTGTTTCTCTGCGAGATATGATCCGTAATCAGTGATCCGCAAAAGAACGAGAGTAACCGACATAGTTCAGAGAGTTAGCAAGCTGAAGTGGCAATGGGCAGGCCACATTGCTCGCAGAACTGACAACCGATGGGGAAGAAAGGTTCTCGAGTGGCGGCCCCGCACCGGAGGACGTGGTGTTGGACGACCTCTCACCCGGTGGACTGATGACCTGATCAAAGTCGCGGGGAGTCGCTGGTTATAAGCAGCTGGTGACCGTGACTTGTGGCGCTCTTTGGGGGAGGCCTATGTCCAGCAGTGGACGTCCTCCGGATGATGATGATGATGACATACATACATATTATGATATATGCATAGATATACATTTAGTAAGAAGCGGTTGTTTTAACATTACAAACAGATACTTCAATTTAATTCATTTGTATGTATGGATGCATTTTTTATTTCAGCACTTGCCCTGTGATTGGGTTATAATTCTATAAATTTTAAAGAAAAAAAAATACATACACATAAGGTTCTATCCTGTCGATAATCGAACCTGACTAGTCGACTGCACGTCGTCGTTAGGCGTGCTACTTAACTTTTGAAAAGCAATTTCCGTTTCCCTGAAGATGTAATTTACTGCGGGCAACAGACAGCACACGTGTAAATAAACTAATTAACTGGAGCACTAACAAGCAATGGCCGCGCTCTGTAACCATAGATAAAACATTATATTTCCGTATGATCCGGATCCTTTGCTTAAAATAGCCTTACCTTATTACCTTCCTTTTCTTTTGTTTTACCTTTTCCTCCCGCCTTATTATCCCTATTTGCAATAGCCAGGTTGGCACGCATAATACTTTATTACCACCATCTTAGGTATCTAAATGCGATACCAGTAAGCGAAAATATACTTATAGTTATACATAGTTATATATAGCCTCTGTGGTCTAGCGGTCCGGGTGTTGGACTTTACTGCATAAGGTCTCGGGTTCGAATCCCGCGTCGACCAACAAAAAGAAAATTGGATTTTTCAAATTTTCTAATTAAAAAAAATGTTGGTTGGGATTGTAAATGTGCCCGGTTGACGATAGGCTTGCCACCTATCACATTGTGGGACTTAGTGTCTTCGGCTAGTCGTGGGTGCCCTGGTTGTGCCTCTGCCTACCTCTTCGGGGATATGGGCGTGAAGATACTTTTATTTTTTTTAGTTTTATATATATACTAGGAGCTCAAGAAGAAGTTTGGAAAGTTACTCGAAGCGTCAGATTATGATATGGAATAGACGATATATAGTTTCAAACCTCAGTTTAGGTGTAGGTGTAGGTTTAAAAATCTCTATATAGATATGACTCTAGAATAAAAATAAAATGAAATATAGTAAAAGACCAAATGTCCAAATTTTTGGGTTGTAGACATTCTCAAGTACGTCAGACACAAGAATCGTTAATCGTGAAAAGTCAGCATAAGCTAAACGGATACCAACAAGGTATAACAACAAGTGGTATATAACAAGTGGTAGACTGCTACGCAGAAACTTACCTGGGTAAGGTTCTATCCACCTGCCACCATAATCGAGTAGATGACTCTTTTTTATGGTATTGGAAGGTAAACAAGCAGACGCATTTCCTGGTAGTAAAAAATTCACGCCGCCTGGAGACATTAAATAAGGTAATGGTGCATTGCCAACCTGAGGCTGGGATGATAGGCCTCTAGCAAAAGTGATTTACAGGGTACCTTATACTCCGAACGGCAGTAATACGTAAGGCGGTAGTACCAATCCGGGCAAGTCGCTTCGAAACTCTACCACCTTGTCAGATTTCACGGTTTTCGTTTTACGAGCTGCCTGGCAGGATCGCCGATGGTCTATTTTGCAAAGCAGCTCGGACCAACACCACCACACCAAATATATTTTTTTATTTATTTATTTGTTTAACACTTTATTGCACACAAAAAACTAAAATACACAAAATACACGAGAAGTTAAAAATGCACAAAAGGCGAGCTTATCTCTAACTAATTACTATTTCAGTTATCAAAATTAACATTATAATATCTGACGAATGAGGAACGTTCGTGGTGTTTTTTAAAAAGTGTGACGTCAGCATTGCTGACATCACGATTGACGTTTGCGTCATGATTCGTTTATTTAACGGGCAGCATAACGACGTGCTGCCATTGGCTTGTGAATCGTGAATGAATTATCGCTTACAGTGCAGCCGTATTTATAAGGCTCGGCGCACGTGCAGGTGCAGGTGTTTACAAGTCGTTAGGTTAAGTATTGAAATAACAATGATAACCTTAATTTCACATCGCAATCGACTCAAAGTAATCAACTGATGGTTTATAAACTAATTTTCTGGACATCATCAAATAATTTAACTTAATTATTCTAGTTTTTTAGAGGAACTAATGTGGTTGCGCCGACATATCGTATGAAGTCCAATTCAACAAGAAGAAGTTCAAACTTAACAACAAGAAGTTCAAACTTATAAAGTATTTAAGTAAGTATTTATTTATTTATTTTTTACCCCCGTGTTGGTCCGGGCTCCTTTGCAGAATAGACCATCTGCCTTTCTTGCCA
>NJDD01001664.1:78017-103923 GCA_002245505.1 Calephelis nemesis | reverse complement strand
TACAAGAGGTCACATATTAAGCCAAACAACCCAGACTTAATTACGTATTAGCATAATATTAGTGTCTGGTGGAAAAGACATCAATCAAATGTATAAGCCTTAAGAGCTGAGCCCTTAACATTTGTTTACTGCTTATCGAGTTTACTATTGTCGATAACGTCTTCATAATGTATATGTATATAGACTTTGAACAACGCCTCTACTTAATATGAGAATAACATTTTGATACCAAACGCGTTATAGATTACGATACGTCAGTTACAGAACGTAATTATAGCAACACATGGTAAAAGCGCTGACCCTTTCCCATAAGATTACGGCTTGTTTCTGTAGATCTTCTGCGTTTAAAATATTTACAGTCCTTACAAAGTTTGCGACTGCGCTCAGATTCAATTAACATCGACAGGTAGAATTTTTAAATATTTTATACATAAGCTACACAGTGCGTATGGCCACCACACTCTGGCTTCGTAAGGCTCTACTGTAGAAACCTGTTTTTTTTTATGATTCTAGAAGGCAAGCAAACAAACGGATTTCCTGATGGTAAGAAATTCACGCCGCCTAGAGACACCAAAGGTGGTAATTGTGCGTTGCCAACTTGAGTCCGAGATGTTAGGCCTCAGGCAAAAGCAAGTTTACCAGCTACCTTAACCTGTAAACCGGAACACGTCATGATGTTATTTTGGTAGGAATAGGTAAGGCGGTGGTGCCAATCCGGGCGAGTCGCTGCTAATTTCTACCACCTAGTCAGATGTCACGGTGTTATGCCTATTCCTATGCTCGCTTTTGACAAGCTGCTTGGTATAGAAAGCTAATGGTCTATTCTGCAAAGGAGCCCGAACCAACATGGGGTATATCAATCATTTATTACAGACTATAATAGCAACTCAACTTTACTCTTTATTAATAATACGGCTGCAGTTTTACTCTACTTCTATTACTTTTATTATCTATCTTCATCTAAATATATACTTATTATAAAACTATAGAAGAAATTACAAAATGTCAAATGGATTTAATTGAATGACGCGCAAAGAGTAAAGTAACTGTCCATATAACGCGTAGTCCCATTTAATGAAAAGTTGTTCTTTGTTTAATAATATTAGCTTCATATATTGTTAATAATTATTCCAAAGTCAAAAGGTGTGTATTATAAAAATTGTAGACATGTTAACAGTTATTACAAAGTGAACAAATTACTTAAAATCCGGAATGAAGAGAAACTTGAACTTCCAGGTCATTTTACACACCTTCACGCCAAGTCCCTCTGCGTGAAATAGTGTCGAGTGCCAAGTGAACAAAGTTCGTCGGGTCGGCTGGTATTTCCTTTAATTGGTCATTTTTTTCTAAGTTTCATTAATCTGTTTTATTGGTTGTTTTATTTGTATGATCATTCAGACGAAGTTGTGGGTAAACAGCTAGTGTACTATATTTTATTATCTAATGTTTTCTATCTAAAAACAGTATGGTGATTGCAGAAAGAAAAAGATATTGTATTATTATTATTATTTTTTATGTTATAGGAAGGCAAACAAGCAGGCGGATTTCCTGATAGTAAGAAATTCACGCCGCCTAGAGACACCAAAGATGTTAACGATGCGTTGCCAACCTGAGGTCAGGATGTTAGGCCTCGAGCAAAAGTAAGTTTACCGGCTACCTTACCCTCCGGACCGGAACACGTCATGACGTTATGGCGGCAGGAATAGGTAAGGCGGTGGTACCAATCCGGGCGAGTCGCTGCGAAACTCTACCAAGTCAGATGTCACGGTGTTAGCGACGATAAGCCTTTGCTCGCCTTTTACGAGCTGCCTGGTAAGAAAGGCAGATGGTCTATTCTGCAAAGAAGCCCGGACCAACACGGGGAACAACAACACCTCTAACTCTTGCGCGATAAGCGCACATTGTAAGTACGAAACGACCGTGGCCAAGACCCCATAGATGTTATAGATCCATCGCCATCCTGTGGTCGGAATTTTAGGCCGATTTTACAAGTCTACTAGTGCTTACCTTCTAGACAAGGATATGATACTATTACTGTCGCGGTAGAAATAGGTAAGGCAGTGGCTCCTTACCACAGCAATTTCCTGCACAGAACTCTACACATGTGCTCTTGTTGGCAATGACCTATCTAATCTGTGTTCGCATTTCAAGAGCCTAGCAGGATGATAGATTCAAATCAGTGGACCCGGACCAACATGTAAACACATGGTTATAGTCATTTGAAATAAAATGTAAGACTCACCTGTCTAAAGAGATACAGACTAGGACGTTGGACGAAAGGTAGAGCCCAAATGCACGTAGAACTAAAAACACCTTGCACGCAAAATTTCCAGCCAGCCACGCATTTGTCTTTCGCCATCCAATCTGAAAAAAAAACACTATGTAATTTTTCAGTGAAATAAGCAGGGCTGGATTCAGAGGCCTGGATGCCTTTGGGCAACAGGAGTGGATTTGTTAATTACTGGTCCCAAATATTTGTCATAAAAAATCAACAAGTTCTTTTAGTCGAATTTTTCACAAGTACCACTTTTATAGTCCACTTAAATAAAGATTTTTCTAATACTTTTTCTGATTCTTTCTATTAATATATTTTAAGAACAATATAACAATGTCTATACAAACTACTGTAGGTAAAGGTACAAGTAAACAATATCAAATGAAAAGGGTTTATTTGTATTTGATAGTCGGAATTTAAATGTTTATTTTAACAAAGTCTCTAGTGTGTGTGCCCCTCGTTTGTGAAGGCTCGAGGACTTCGCCCCGGTGGCCATCCCCTAAATCCAACCCTAGAATTACAACGCTGAATGACAAGAAAGCAGATGACCTATTCTGCAAAGGAGCCCGGACCAACGAGGGGAAATTAAAATTGTAATATTAAGTTAGTGGTAAAGCTATATATTAATTCATGAAAAGAGAGCTTCTCGCTCTTTCGAAGCATTTTCCAAAATGAATACAATACTAGGTATGATTAGTTTATATTCAAAAGTGTAGAAAATTTTATTTTTACTAAATTTTCGGTTTATTATATCGCCTACTTTTAAAATATCGCCTTTGTGGTCTAGCGGTCCAGGTGTTGGACTGGACTTCTGGAGGCACCGGGTGCAATTCCCGGGTCAGCGACAAAAAGAAAATGTGGTTTTTCCGTTTTTCTAATTAAATTAACGTTGCCCGAGATCGCATATGAGCCTGGTTGGCGATAGGCTTGCCACCTATCACATTGTGGGACTTAGGCAGTCGTGGGTGCCCTGGATAGTTTTACATCTCAATTTATGATTTAAAAATAACATCCTAGTTAAGCCGGAAAATGCAGCTAGTTGTGATATATAAACTGTCACCTGTTAAATTTTAAATTAATTTTAAAATACCGTCAGAGTCGAATTCAAGACATTTCATGATATCTTTCGCTAAAGCTTTATTGAAGCTACTAAAATGATCAAAATCAATATTAATGAGGTCTTTACATTCAGCCTACAATTGGGTATAAATAATTTTCTAATATATATATATATATATTAGAAATATATATCTAATAATCTTGACGCCCATATCACCGAAGAGGTAGGCAGAGCCACAACCAGGGCACCCACAACTAGCCGAAGACACTAAGTCCCACAATGTAATAGGTGGCAAGCCCATCGCTAACCGGACACACCTCCAATCCCGAGCAACAACTTTTTTGTTAGAAAATTGGACATATCAAATTTTCTTTTGTCGGAGATGAGGTCCCGGGAATCAAACCTGGGACCACATGCAGTCAAATCCAACATCTGAACCATTAGACCTCAAAGGTAATTTTTTTTAATTTTAATATCTATTTATCTAAACACATGTTTTTATGTAATTCGGTAAGTTATTATATAGTAAGTAGAGTAGTACTATAATTTAAATTATGCGCAATTGCTATATACATGTAACTTCGGAAATCCAAAGGAATTTTAGAGATATCTATATATAGAGTTGTTGTTACATATAATTAATCATTTCGCTTAAATTTAGAGTAGGTCAGCCAATTTAAAAATAAAATTATAAAGCGCGAAAAGAGTAAAAACCGTAAAGCCGAAGCGCATAATTTAAATAGTAATACTATAACTACGTCAAAAATACATTGAATTAAACTAGCTATCGCTCAAAAGGTCTTAAAATATATATTTCTGGCTCACTTAGGTGTTATGTTTACTTTCACTTATTACAGCTTACTGTTTGTATTATTTTTGCATAACTTTGTTTCTTCGAGGCAATAACAATGGAAAATTTATAAATTCAACAAATCGAACTAATTCAAATTGTTAATTATTGTTTCTTTATCGTTTTAGTTATTGTGAGGAGAAGTTTCATATGAAGAGAAAAGATGGGATAATTACCGGAGAAATAGTGGGTCGACTCTCAGACCTACTCAATATGCTAAAAAATTTCATGAGAATCGGTCAAGCCGTCACTGAGAAGTACGGGAATGAACACTGTGACACGAGAATTTTATGTATATGACTAGCTGACCCGGCAGACGTTGTTCTACTATATTTTTAACGGCTTTGCCGATTCTTATGAAATTTCGTGATCATATTGAGTAGATCTGAGAATCGGCCAACATCTATTTTTAATACCCCTAAGTGATAAGTGTGATTCACCCCAATTATTTTTTTCTAAAATGACATTAAAAATGTAGCAGAATAACGTCTGCCCGGTCAGCTAGTTTTACATATAAGATAAATGCCCATTTCAGTTGGTCATCCCTTCACACCTGAACGGACGGACCAATTTGGATAGATCTTTATTGATTGTTAGATATTGTCAGGATAAGGTTCTTATGATAACAAAAACTGAAAAATTGAAGAGACAAGATGAATAAACAACACTCCCTTTTCTCATACGAACTGATAGTAACTTTTAATGTCAAGCGATACGAAATTTGCTGGGCTGGCTAGTAAAAATATTAATAAATCGAATAAGATCATTGTTGTTTATTTAAACAAATTATCCTAATTGATTTAGTAACCTACTAAAGCAATCACTCTCGTACAGCTCGTAAGACGCGAACACAGGTCTTAGGTCATAATAATCATGCCCACTGGTGGTAGAGCACTGTTTAGAAACTGGCTGAGGTAGGGATCTACCGCCTTACTTGTTCCTGCCGCCATATTGACTCTGTTATTTTCGATTTGGACGGTAGGGTAACTGTTATACTTGCACATTTGGCCTGAAATCCCGACCACAGGACAGTGATGCCTCTTTTAAAAATATTGCGAAAACTAATAATTTAACCACATGCAACACTCGCTGTATCAGGACCGTGAAAATTGCTTAGAGGTCTCATCTCCGGCATGTTTGTGTGTGAGTGGGTATTTTCGAATGTTTGAAAGACAACGTAACTAGTAAACTTACTTACGTATGAGGCCTCACCTCATCTGAAAACACACTGTCTATAAGCCCCAGATATCTTGTACCATTAGGACAGCCATTTCCTTGTTCGCTTATCTTTCACGTAAAAAAATATGTTCAAAACACCTCACTGACGATAAAAATAGCTTACTGAATAAAGTTTTTAACTTAATTTGAATTAGCCCCAACTCTGTTCTATGAAAATTATGAAATCTAGTTATTCCACATTTCCTAGAAATCCCAACTATTAAAATATGTCACCAGCAATCTGCCGTATTCATTCGACTGGTTTTTTTTTATAAATAAACTAACTGTTCCAGCTTTGCTCGATGGTATTTTTTTATGATAAGTTGAGATGTAAGTTATCCAATCTTTTAAGGTGGATCAAACTGCATACGGTGTGCAAATTTGATTGAAATCGGTTAAGTAGCTTAGGAGTCCATCATAGACAAACAACGTGACACGCAATTTATATATACATTAAGATAACTTCCTAGACATGTTTTAAACATTGATTTAACCCCAAACTCAACAAACTATTCGCTTGTGTTATGGGGTTATGGTTGCTATAAAATGATACTCATTTGTAGATATCCAGTTAAAAATCTACATACCCCGTGTTGCTCCGAGCTTTTTTGCAGAATAGACTATCTGACTTCCTGCCAGCTCGTAAAAGGCGAGCATAGGCTTACCGCTTCTAACACCGTAATATCTGACTAGGTGGTAGAGTTTCGCAGCGACTCACCCGGAATGGTACCACCGCCTCATCTATTCTTACCGCCACATTGCTAGCACTTACCGTTGACGTGTTCCGGTTCAGAGGATAAGGTAGCCGGTATACTTACTTTTTCCTCGAGGTCTCAAGCCGGCCTCAGGCTGGCAACGCACTTTCGTGTCTCTAGGCGGTGTGAATTTCTTACCATCAGGAAATCCATCTGCTCGTTTGCCTTCAGATATCATAAATATAAAAATAAAAAAGAAAGTCGTGTTAGTTACATTATTTGTTACTCAAGAACGGCTGAACCGCTTTAGCTAAAAATTGAGAGGGAGGTAGCTTTAAACCAGAGAGATTTATGTTCGACTGTAAGGAATCTAGGAAAACAACATTTTATTTTTTTCTAGACAAGCGTAGGTGGAACAAAGTTCACGGGATCAGCTACTAAAATAATAATTAATTTAATAATAAATTCGTAGACTCTGAAATAAAGATATGATATTTTTTATGTGACGAATAGCAAACAAGCTAACGGCTCTCCTGTTGATAAGGATTACAGTGGCCTACAGAGAGCATAGAAGTTGTAGGTGTGTTGCTGCCTTATGGCTAAGGTGTTAGACCAGTTGTGCAAATCTATCAGACAAATCTACTCTTCAGACTGGAACATGACATTAGAATTATGGCGTCAGGAATAGGTAAGGCGATTGATCCATACACGGACAACATGCAGCACTCTACCACCTGTCATATAAATACCTGCCCCTCTCTGTCTCTGCCACTGTCCACTTCGTATACTTTTGGTGGCATTAGCTATGTACAATAACCTCTCGACCAACAAAAGGGGGGTCAAAAATGTGAATATATATATGAGAAGTGTATATCGCTCCGTAAAGCGTAAAGTCATTAACGTAAGGTTATAGAATATACATATGAACCTTTCCCTTTAATCACTTTATCTATTAAAACAAACTGCAATAAAATCCGTTGCGTAGTTTTAAAGATATAAGCATACAAAGGGGCAGAGGAAGCGACTTTGGTTTATACTATGTAGTGATACATTTTTTAAAGTCATTAAGGTCACGATTTTTTGCGAGGTAACCCTAGTTTTTTACCTATTTATCATATTTGTAGCTATTATAGTTTTTTTTTAAATGTGAGATCTTTGTACAACCTTTAGTACGAAGTTTATTTATAGGTGTCTAAAAATCTTGCACTATAGTGTATGAACCGTGTTGGTCCTTGCTCCTTTGCAGAATAGATAATTTGCCTTACTACCAGGCAGCTCGTAAAAGGCGAGCATAGGCTTATCGTCACTAACACCGTGACATTTAGCTTGGTGGTAAAGTTCCGCAGTGACATTTGCAAACACATTTAAACCTAACTTTAGGTAGCATATTTAAAAAAAATCTTAGATTAATATATCAAAAAAAATGTAAACTGGTTTAAAATATTTCAAAAAATATATATTCTATAAACACACTCATTCTATATAATTATAATTATTTTTATTTATTAAAAATTAATATAAATATAACTGCATTAATTAAAAGATATAATATACATACACATGTATATATAGAAAATGCATAGAATATGGAATAGACTAATTTAGTTAATTCGCTTACATTTTTCAAGATTATTCAAGTAGTTAATACTTATGTATAAAGTACGCACATCTAAGTTTCCTGGCAATCAATTTTATTTTAATTTAATACTTCGTCACATTATAAGAAAGCAAAAAAAAAAATAGAGTTCACTAGCTCTGGTTGCCAACAAACCAACTTGAAACGACACAAGGATTTTTAAAACAAAACCGCCAAATTTTATCACTTGTAGGTTTTAAGAAAAGAAAGAAAAAGAGAAGAAAAATATTTATTTGCTGAATATGAGTGTTACAAAGATGTTAAAAAAATATTTAGGCGTTTCTACATATTTTTCCAACTTATGGAGTGCAAATATTTTATAAGTTATTAATTAAACTAGTTATTTTAATTATTTACTTACTATTTAAACACTGTTCATCGAATTGATAACATGATTATTCTTAGAATATAAATTAATTTATCCCTATCTACCGTAAACTACCACCGTTTCCAAACCCAGCCAGACAGGAGTAGAAACGGCGAAACAAACTCCTGCTCACTCAACATTCTGTAATTAAATTAATCATATAATAGAAATACTTTATTATTTATTCTTATCTGCAAGAAAATATTTGACACTATAATATTTTTTTTAAAGTAAGTTGAATATTTTTTTCGAAATCTGTTTAATGGAAGTAATTTAAGAATTAAACAATGTTTGCTTAATTTGGGCGTATCATGTTCTCCCATAACATAGTTTTTAGAATAGTGATCGATTGCGACTAACAAAAGTTTTAAAAACTTTTAAAAACTATTATTATTATTTTTCTTGGCAAAAATCAAAGACAACATTGTTTTTTTTATAGTAAACATCAAAAAAGAGAATATAATAACTATGTTTTAGCAGACATTCATAGCCGGACTTCTCATTGCTTGAGAGTTTGTATAGAAAAAAACAATATGTAAATAGTTTTTCCCACTTTCCCTGCAGTTTTCCCTGTTTTTCTCCTCATTAGAACCTTCTCCTAACAATAACTAACACAACAAATATGAAATCAAAATTAGTGACTCTGTTCAGGCGATGACCGTGGGAACCACAGGAATTCATTTTTTCAGGTTTTTTTTTATTGCCTGACCCGAGAATCGGATCCGGGACTTTAAGTAGTCAACCCCTAAACCATAACGGCAATGACCTTTAAATAGTAACACTATACTAATAGTACCTATATTTAAATAAGTATAATTTATATTACAATAATAATAAACGTAATTTTCTTTATCGGTGCTTTCATTTGTTGTTAAATAATGCTGTTGCATGAATGAACAATTTATCTACTCTATTATTTGTTATATTCCTAAAATGGAAAGCTTTTCCTACATTATTCATATAATGCTATTTTGGTCCCGGATATGAATCTTTACAATAACGTGATATTTTGGTAATGGCACAAAAGCGAGACCAACATCGCAAATATCTCATTCGTACATGAGTTAAATGAACGAAAACATATTGTTCCCTTTTAAATCTTGATTGATAAAATAATAAGTCTTGTTAAGATAAGATCGTTTGATGGAGTGCGCAGAAGTGAACACTTGAATATTAACAAATTTTAAAGAAAAAAAAACTTCGCCCCGGACGGGATTTAAACTTTTTGAGATTTTAAGTATCTTCACGCCCCTTATCCCCGAACGGGTAAGCAGACCAGAGTACCCACGGCTAGCCGAAGACCCTAAGTCCCACAATGTGATATGTGGCAAGCCTATCGCCAACCGGGTATACATCCAATCCCGAGCGACGTTATCTGTATTACAAAATAAAAATTATACGTTTCCCAAGTTTCTTTTATTGCCCGACCAGGGGATCAAATCCGGGACTTCAATAAGTCGACGCCGGACCGCTAGAGGCGAGGCAGAGTAATTATATGATTCTAAGTTATCAGCATAAGCAATCTGGTGAAATATCTTGCTATTAATCTATACAGGGTTACTTTCAAAGGACCGGCCAAATATTTATTCAAGGGAGTTATGGCTTAAATGATAATGAATACAAATATTATTGCCGAATTGTAATATTTACGTATTTACTTTTTTTTAAGTATTCGTTTATAATAGTCCGCGTTATTACTTCGCTTATTGTCACGCTATGTCAAACCTAGTACGAGACATGACATCACCGGTCTTCGCATGCGACTGATCTGAATTTTTGTGGTGAATTTTTAATATTTTGAAATAATTTTACGCATTTGCTTTAATTTTTAGTATAAAAATAACTGATGTGGTAAAATAAAACATTTAATTGATTTTGATTGAAAAAAAATTATACATGCGTTTGGTAGATATCTTTAAGCTACGTTGGTTGCTAACTTTTTTTCTTTGCTAGCTTAAAAATCGGGCGGCAAACCGAAAATACAGTACGAAATTCGGCAAAAACATACTGTGGTACTCTCCCTCCGACTTAATTTATGTTAGTATAATCGAACGAATATAAGTATATTCGAACAGATCGCTAAAAGTACAAAATGCCTTTGAAAAAGTTTTACTTGAAGATTATTAATTATTGTTCAATTTTGAAATTTATTTCATGATCATGAAAAAAAAGTGTTATATACAATATACATGAGAGTCGTTATAATACATGGCATATGACGTTACGATAAGATTTAGTTAATGAATACATTTGCATACCAAAAATTTTTCTGGTGTAAATAGGAAGGAATATTGTTAAACTAAAATATCTAATGTAGTCCTATTAAGCGCAAATAAAGACATTATTACAATCTATACTTGTTATCGTCGGCACTTGGTGGAATTCCATTGTATACACATTTTTCGTAGTCTGCAGTGACGTATCACCAATATATGAAATTTTGGAAACATCAAAAACATTTTGTTTTCTAACTTACACGTTGCTGCAGTGTTATCATGGTTAACACTTTTGTGGTTTTTTATGGTAATGAAAGACAAACAAGCAGAGGGATTTCCTGATGGTAAGAAAGACACCAAAGGTGATGGTGCGTTGCCAACCATGCCATGCCAACCATGAGTCTCGACTGAGCGAAAACCTTGTCTAATTAGTAATAGCATTTTTTAAATATACTTAAAAATAAATATATGCGCGCAAACAGTTCGTCAGAAGCCAACGTCAGTTATATTGTCACTAATGCTATGATTGCATCGAAGTGGTAAAGCTTTATAACGACTTGTTCGGATTGGTATCACTAGCCTATCTAGTACTCCATAATATCAGTGCCCGCCACTATAGGATTCAGCCCCAGACATGCAAAAAGCCATATCCTTATAATCCATCAGTACCAGACGCGCTATAAATAACTACGTAGATCTAAATCTGAATGGACCACTCTCTTAAGAGACAAGTGTACCAATATTGTCGGAATATAGAGAGCGCAACGTAAAAGTATCCGTACGAAAAGTTTATTGTCCTCTTATAATGTATGGAGAACCAAATTCTTTTTTCGCGATTTTCTTAAAGTCGTAGAACAAAAGCTGCTACTTTTGATGTTAGGCCTCATGCAAAAGTAAGTTTACCGGTTTTTTTATCCTCTGAACCGGAACACATCCACGGCAGGCACTGATGTTATATCAACAGTAATACATAAGGCAGTGAAACCAATCCGGGCAAGCCGCTGTGAAACTCTACCTACCTACTCAGATGTTACGGTCTTAGTGACGGTAAGCCTATGCTCGCCTTTTACGAGTTGCTTGGCAGGAAGGCAAATGGTCTATTATGTAAAGGAGCCCGGACCAACACGAGGAAAATTTCAAGTTAAAGTGTAAGTTTAAAAGAAAATTGCCAACCTATTGAGATTGTTAAAGTAGGTAAGTACCAGAACGTTGCAAAATTGGCAACGGCAAAATTCAAAACTAGATCCGGCAAGGCTGAAATTTTGAGAGTATTTTTCAATGGTTCGAAAAGTAAATTAAAAGTAGCAGCCTATTTTAAATCATAAGTGACTGCCCGAAAGGTATCCCAGCTATAAAAATGTAGTTCGATACCCGGGTCGGGTAACTTTAAATGTGTATTTTAAATTTTCTGATGAAAACCCCGTTATCTGCAATCGAGTAAGTACCTGGTTGAAGATAGGCTAGCCACAAAGTACTTACAAAGTACAAAGTAGACTTTACCGTCGAATTTAGTTATTTTAGTCATTTATCAAGACAAATCGTGTAAATTTTGTTGTCAGAGAAATTTTGGTCATTGTACATAAATAAGTTATTATCTTCACGCCCATATCCCCGAAGAGGAGGCAGAGGCACAACCAGAACATCCAAGACTAGCCGGGGCCACTAAATCTCACAATGTAATAGGTGGCAAGCCTATCGCCAACCGGGCAAATTTTTATTAGAAAATTGAAAAAAAACAAGTTTTCTTTTTGTTACTCGACCCGGGAATCGAACCCAAGACCTCATGAAGTCATGTCCAACACCTAAACCGCTAGACCACAGAGGCGATTAAATATTTTGCTATTAAACTACTGGATATGGCAAATAGATTATCAGAGGATAGGGGATAGGAAAGAGTACTTGTAGTAGCTTATGTACGGGATCACAAGTATTTGAACCCATTTACATTGAACTTAGTTTTACTAAGCTCAGTTTTTAATATGAGCGGTGAAATCAGTCGGTCGTTCGTCGTTGGTTAGTTTAATCGTTGGTTGGTTATACCTCTACCTACTCTTTCGTGGATATGGGCGTAAAGATGCCATGTCAATGTACGAGGTTCCCAGTTCGTTTACAAACCACTAATTTGAAAATAATTTGTCAGAAGACTGACAGGCCACTATTCCAAGGGTATTTAGTCCAAGGATTAATGAAGCCTACATCCGTTTTATTCGTGTGATTAATCCTCAAAAAAGACGAGCTAAGAGTGTAACAGAGAGAGAACACATATTATACAGCATTTTCTGTTTCAATATTCTACTGATGATCGCCTCGTTGGCCGAGGGGTTAGCGTACACCAGTTCCACCGTCCAATCTCGAGACACGAGTTCGATTTCCGACTGGGACAGACATTCGTGTGATTAACGTGTGTGTTTCCGGGTTTGGATGGTTTTTAATTTATAATGAGTATGGACATTTTATCTATTTACTAGCTGACCCGGCAGACGTGGTTCTGCTATAATTTAAATGTAATTTTATTTAAAAAAAAATAAGTTGAGTTAGCCTTATCTCTTAGAAGTTTAGAAAATGGAAAATAGGCTATTTAATATAAGATTATTTTAATTAAGATGATTATTAATTAAGATACCTAATATGCAATATAAAATTTAGTGAAAATCGGTAAAGACGTTTCGGAGGAGTGCGGTAACTAACAATGTGACACGAGAATTTTACAGATATGATATCATATATGTAAAATTATATAACACAAGCATAAGATTTACCTAATTTGGGGTTAGATCAACTTGTCATATTTGTTTGGGGATATTTTTTATTTAATGTACCACAAACACAAAAAGGGTTTCCATTTTTATAAACGTTTATATTTTGACTGAATCCCAATTGATGTTAAAAGAAAATAACTTTGACATGGTTTAGTAACTCTCAAATTCTTCTAAAATCTAAGATTTTTATCAAAAAAAATTATCTTACTTAATTTAACTTTAAAAAATGTTGTCCGTCTGTCTTTATCCCGACCGCTATTTACGTCGAAACAACTGAACCTATTTTACTTAAATTTGACAGGTAGGTGTTTTATGTTTCGAGGAAGGTTAAAAGGTACTTTTTAATCTCCTCAATAAAAGGGTTCACGTGTGAGAAGGGTTAAAGTCAAAATGTAAATCTTGCCATAATTCATTGACGCGTAGTCCGATTTTGTTCATACTTGTTTCTGTTCTGTATCTTTTGTTGCTTTTGGTTTTGTTTTGTAACAAAAAGTATCTTTACGCCCGTATCCCCGAAACGGTAGACAGATGCACAACCTGTGCACCTACGACTTGCCGAAGACATTAAGTATCACAATGTGATAGGTGGCAAGCCCATCGCAACCGGGCATATATCCAATCCCGGGCAACGTTAATTTTATTATAAAATCGAAAGCATACATTTTCTACTTAACCCAGGACCTAAAGAAGTGAAGTCTGACGCCTGACCTCCTCGTTAGTCGAGTGGTTAGCGTACACGCCTAACTACGTCGACAAATCGCAAGGCTCGGGTTCGGTTCCCGACGGGGGCAGGCATTTGTGTGATAAACATTTAGATGTCTGCATTTCCGGGACTAGATGTTTATTAAATTTATTCTGGTATCTATTTAAGTATTTCTATCGTAGAATCGTTGACTAACATCCTCAACACAAGCATATAATTTGCGTACTTTGGGGTTAGATTCAATTTGTGTAACCTGTCCAGAGATATAAAAAAACTGGTTATAAAAAAAAAATAAGTGAACGAAGTTCACCGGGTCGGCTAGTACACAATAAGGTGTCACATAAAGAAGGTTGGTTAAATATATATTTCTTACGATTATATGTTTTATGTTTTAAAACGTCCTTTGAATCCCTTTAAACTTTTTGAACTTATTTATGAATTCCTTGACCCATGTCATGTACACTAAGAACCCCTGTGATATATTATGCACAATCGTAAAGACTTCAAACTAATTTGGAAGTTGGAACAGCGCTGGCTGTTAAACAAAACTATATATTAGTTTACGATAGTGCATATTAATATATCAGAGGTTCTTCGTGTGCTGTGATATGGGTCTAGGAATTCACAAACAAGTTTAAAATAAAGTTATTTGAATTGCGTAGAAAAAGACATAGTCGTAAAAAACGTTTCAAATATTTTCATCATTTCATATATACTTAAGACCTTATTGTGTCTACAGAAACTCAGATATCAGACGCCTTTAGAAAACTACGATATAATATTACAGTGATTCAATGTAGTTTCCTCCTCATCCGTAAACCTTTTTCTAAATCCATCCTTTCTTCAAAAATTTAACATGCAACCATGTCTTTTCATTATTTTACTTTTATGGGTTATGTTTAATATCAGATTATCTATATATTAACACGTGATGCCAAAATTTTGGACCCATTTTTACGAAAATTGTGCTGAGGCAGGAGCATAAAATTTGGCACACTTATAGTTTATGTGTACTAGAAGTGCAGAACACTAATATTTTTTGATATTAATGCTTAGAAAGTACATTAAATCAATAAATAAAACATACCCACACTATCATGCATTTGACACACACAAACAAATATATTGATGATAACGATAAAAGATCACAGATGGTGCACCGTATTGTTTGGAAACAAAGTAGTTGGTCTTGAGAAACGAAGATGGCGTTCTTATTAACAAGATACTAAAATTTGTTATGGTCGAATTTCGACCAACGGGCGACCACTAGTTTTCATCAAAAGGAGGTTGTTTACTTTTTTATAACGTTGAAAACCGAAAATTGCAGATATCAAAAGCATTTGAAAGTTTTAAAAAATATGTCGCTTTTATATTCAAATGAGAACCATTGAAAGGACATGGGGTGCACCATCTCCTCCTGAATCCAACAAGCAAAAAACTTATAATTAACTTATATTAAATGTTTATTAACTTATATTAAATATTTATTACTCTAAGTAATGAATATTAAAAAAATAACTGAAGTTATTAAGGGACACTTACTTGTTTTAATCAAATTTCAAAAACGGTGGTTTATTTTTCTATTTTGACAATCTTTCAAACTTTGACAAAAACACAACATGTTAATAACACATTAACATTTTTATTGTTAGATAAAAATGCTGGTTTACTGATGGAGTATATTGTAAAGAATTTTTACATCATTTGATTTTTTGTTCATAAAAATCATTTAAGTTTTTTTAAGGAAACACAACAACGTGGTTTTTTTTAAATTGAAAGAGTTTAAATTAATACCTACGGAACATGGCAACATTTAAATTAGTCAGCATTCGCCATTAGTCAAGTTGAAATTTGCATCAAGTTACCCGATTTCACAAAATCGGGTTAAACTATTCAAAAAAATTCATAGGTCGTCGAAAAAAATCATATCAGGGCCATAAGCAAAACGGTGGCCTTATCACTTAAGCATATTCAATGAGATTTGGCGCCAACGAAGAAACACACGACACACTATTTCCTTCATTATTATTTAATTTGTGCACTAACAACACAACAACTAGTGAATATAAACACGAAATTCAATGAGCAACTCAGTAAAAACTAAGAGCATTTCTTTTTTCGATGGTGCCAAAAAACACTGACCACAAATGTCGTTGTTTCAAAGAATCTTCACTTTCATATCCCCAAAGTGATAGGGAGAGGTACAACCCACGACTAGCCGGACACTAAGTCCCACAGCGTGATAGGTAGCAAGCCTATCGCCGACCGGGCATATATCTAATCCCGGGCAACGTAGATTCATTGCTGTTTTTGTATTGCTTACATACTTCCGAACAGTATATGTCTTGCAGTTTGTGGTAGATTAAATATATATTAATTTAGTGAAACATATTTTAAATTGTTTGCGACTTGCAGGTATATCATAGTTTCTCAGTTAATAGAAATTACAGTATAACATGGTGAAGAAGTTTAGCTGTTTTCGAAAAAGTTGTAAGTTTAACAAAGGAAATATTAATAATAGAAGGAAAATCGATATACACATATATATTATATTGAATTAAAATATGTATAAGTTTGAAAAATTAAATATTTCATCATATTTTATCTTTTAAGTAATAAATACTATTTTAACTGGCCGAGGTAAATTATGAAGTGGAAGTACTAGTAGGTAGGTGCAGTTTGGCGCAACTTTCATATAAAAAAAATAAAAAATAAGTTTGCTATGGTTTTTATTCGCCCAAATCTTAAGACACTAGTTGCCTTATATCTGAATGCCTTTATACTTACTTTATACTATGGAAGTCCCGCCTCTTATTACGTAGTATTTATATACTCTTTGGGTAGGTAGCGTACTGAAGTTTCATGGTTTAGCATAGAGTATTAATAGGTAGGTACTAATAGTACTAATATGGTGTACTAGTACATTTTACGGATTGTACGATTGCAGTGCGAATTCAAAAATGTCCTATTAAGTACAATACTATTGTAATATACCACATAAATGATAGTATTTTCATACTGATAATGAAAGCAATTCGTGCAAAATTATTCCCTATCCATTCCAAAATATCAAAAATGCACAACGCTAGTGTTTAAGCTTTAACTTCTGCCGCCACTCCCGGAGTACAACCCGCCTTTTTTTTGTTGCCCGACCCGGGCATCAAAACCGAGTCCTCACGATGTCAAGTCCGATGCCGGACCGCTAGACCACGGAGGCGACAATGATCATATTTATTAAGAAATGTTTACTTAATATTTTTATTGTTAGATAAAAATGCTGGTTTATCGATGGAGAATATTGTAAAGAATTTTGACATCATTTGAACTTTTAAGTCATTGACCTCTAAGAATATATCCTATTTGTATATTTTAGTACATACTTAAAAATAATTAATATATGTTTCCAAGGATAACATCGTATCTTTTTTAAAAGTTTAAAAGAGATTAAATTACTACCTACAGAACATAGTAGTAAATAAAACAAACATAAAATACAAAATATTGAAAATAGGCCGTTTTAAGAACTGGGCTATCTTGGGCGCAAGTACCTTATTTTTTTGTAAATACTGTTCTAAAAGAAAGTGTCCGTGATACAGATTTGATTTCAGAAACAAAAGTATTAATTGATTAGAGTATTTAAGCATTGTCTAGAGTTTTATGATCCCAGGACAAACTTTTTATGGAAAGTGGTCTATGTCTACAACAGTTTGTAAAAGTGGGAACCCTGTTTTTATTTGTCTGTGGTTACTTGTTTAAAAATGTATCTGAACAAGTACACAGTGTTTTTTTTTTTGTTAATCAATAAACCCACAAGTAAATTATTACACACACTAATTTAGAAAATATTCTAGTAATGTTTTTAAATGCGAAAGTGTGTCTGCTTGTTGGTTTGTTTATTACCCCTTCATACAACAACTGCTGAACTCATTAAATTTTTGCAAACACATAGAGGGTAACTTGGATTGACCTATAGGATAGTTTTTATCCCGAAAAATGTTCCTGTGGGAGCATTAACCACGCCGGCAACGCCGCAGGCAACAGCACCCATATTTTTATTTGTTACACATAATTTATTTATTTGTTTTTTTTTTTATGTAATATTTGCAAAAGATCGTGAAATGTAAAAAGTAACAGTTTGGTATTTATTTCATCACAAATTACTAATATACTAGTAGCCCGACCCAACTTCGCACGGGTAGACTAATTTCTATATTATTATACATATATAAATGTTTCACTTAAATCACTCTAGCTAATTAAAGATCCCGCATTAAAACTGGTTGCGTAGGTTTGAAGATCTAAGCGTACATAGGAACAGGTAGCTAGAAGCAACTTTGTTTTATACTACATAGTAATAGCGATACTATTATGGATTTATTTAAGTTATAATCTACTTCGAAGAAATGAGGAGACTATATTTTCCAGTACTTTGTATTTTTTATGTATGTTAATCGATTTCCAGCTTTTTTGTGAATAAAACATACTGTTTATCTGTTCCTATTGCCATTGCAACAATAAATATCACTGGACAACTCACACAAATTGAATCTAACCCCTAAAGTAAGCCTAATTATATGCTTGTGTTATGGGTGATAGTCAACCATACTAATACATAGAAATAATAACAATAACAATAATCTTTATTGTACAACAAAAACATATTTAAAGTACTACAACTATTACAAAAGCAAGTAGATTATTTATACAAATGGCGGTTTTATCGCTAATAAGCGATACGTAAATACTTAAATAGATACATACCAGAATAAATTTAATAAACACCCAGACCCGGAAATGCAGACATCTAAATGTTTATCACACAAATGTCTGCCCCAGTCGGAAATCGAACCCGAGCCTCGCAGTAAGTCAATGAAGTTAGGCGTGTACGCCAGCCACTCGACCAACGAGGCGGTCAAATTTATCACTTTGTGTATTTCATTTTAGAGTCCTAGAGAAATCAAGGAAACAACTTTATTTTTAAGTATTTAGACAACGTAATTATTGCAATCGACGTCGGATTTTTGCAGTTTCACTGCGCTAAAATTATAACACACGGTTATGAAATATACATATAAATCTTCTGCTTGAATCACTTTATTTATTTAAAAAATCTCATCAAAATCCGTCGTGTAGTTTTAAAGATTTAAGCATACAAAGAGGCATAGGGATACAGGAAACGACTTAGTTTTATACTATGTAGTGACACTAAAAAAATTACCTCCAGTGGAATCACAATGAAGATGACAATCAAATCAGCTATAACTAAATGCGTCATTAGCAAGTTGACTCGTGACTTCCGTCGTCGGGAGCGCACCAGAGATATCAGGACACCAACATTACCAGTTGCTCCTACTCCAAAAAGAGCACAGTACATTCCTATCACTAAGCCTTGGTCTGGCACTGGCACCGAGTTAGTTATGGGAGAACAAGTCGACATGTTCCCCACTGTATATTCAAGCATAGATTCATTCATCTTTAGTAAACACTAATTCATTTTTTCACTTCAACTGTTAAATACACAAAACAATAATTTAATTATTTAAAAAGTCGATATTATTTTGATTCATCATTCATTTTAATTCAATATTAAACACTTATAACTTATTTATATACATACAAAAATTTTAATTTTATTTAAACATAACTTTTTAATACTTTAATTTTTAATGTACCACGTTTTATAACTTTTAAAGTTAGACTATCTAATGAATCAACAGTTAGCGCGAAAGGCCGTCTATTCGCCGTAGCGTCACATTCGACTTTGCCGCTACGTCCAGCCTCTGTAGCCTCGTAGCTGCGTAGAATGAATGTATTTTTCTCAGAAACGCTAGAATTTGAGAATCACTGATTTCATTCATATTTTATTAGTGTTTTAGTACTCGGTGCAAGGTTTTATAGAAAGAAAAAGATCAGAAAAAGTTTGACTAACCATTGCGCTATTAATAGTTCAACCGACATAACCACGTTTAATGCATTGATTAACATATTATATCAATAAAAAATGTCTCAATATTCTTATACAAAAAAAGGAAACCCCATTGCCCTTCATTGATATCACGTAAACGGATAAAACAATTAATTTTTTTGTTATTTCAGTTACTGTTATATCAAGGTGTGTGTTTAATAAAGAGTCCCCATATCCCCAAAGAGGTAGGCAGTGGCACAACCACAACACCCACAACTAGCCGAAGACACTAAATCCTACAGTGTAATAGGTGGCAAGCCTATCGCCAAACTAGGCACACATCCAATTCCGAGCAATTAGAAAGTTGTAAAACCATATTTTTTTCTTTTTGTTGCCTGACCCGAGAATCGAAACCGGGACCTCGTGAATTTAAGTCGAACACCTGGACCAGTATACCACAGAGGCAACAAATAAGCCTAAATAATAATAACTATTTTAAATATTCATAAGCAAATAAAACTGATTCTTATTGTTATAAAAAGTGAAAATATGGAACAACTAAACGTAAAGCACTTGTTTTAGCTTATTTTTTTTAAATAGAGAATTATAAACCCAAATTCTGTCAAAGCATCGCTGTTCAAAGCAAAGCAGTTCAGTAGACATACTGAAAATAAGAGAATAAAAAATAATATCAAATACGTGATATACCGTTTACGTGTTGTTCGTATACGTGTTACATAACGTGTTTTACCTTTTCGTCTGTAAACTTAGGCAAGTCGTCTGTTGGGTTTGTTGTTTCAAGTTTTCTTAGTGTATAATATTTTTAATTCGACCGAACTTGGTTTTCATATTAAGAAAATTATCAATGAAAAAAATTGGAAATTAAAACCAAAATTATAACTTTCAGTGTGACCAGGGGGCTGATTATATATCTCAGTGGCCAACTCAAAATGGAACAGTGTACATCAAATAGTTGTTAAATGACGTGTTTTGTGTTTGCTATCTCCAGTGACCTACAGAAATACTATGGAGAAAGCAAACACAAAACACATCATTTGTCAGCCATTTGATGTACGCTATACCCAGTGATCGTCACTAAAAAGATACTGGATAGCCCTGCTGGTCTCCTATATGATATAAAATATGTCTTAGAAAGGATCTTACACAGCTCGTTAAAGGCTAACATAAGTTCCAAAAGGTTTTTATGTGAAGGTCTTATGCGATATGTCAGCGAACAGGCACACGACCACCTCGTAGGTCGAGTGGCTAGCGTACACGCCTAACTACATCCGACCGACCGCGAGGTTCGGGTTCGATTCCCGACGGGGGCAGACATTTGTGTGATGAACATTTATATGTCTGTATTTCTGCGGTCAGATGACGTGTTTTGTATTTGCTATCTCCTTTGACCAATAGTAATACATTTGAGATTCTATTATAGAGCTGTTTAATATTGTTGGCTCGGAATGGAACAAAGCTGTAAGCTTACGAGGACGCCCCTGGCCAGTCCGCTAAAGACAGCTGTGAGACAAGGAGCTATTCTTTTGCTTCCAGATAATCCTTAACAAAGACTTTCTTCATCCGTGATGAATCCCTGATTAGCCAAGTAAGTTGGTCCGGGCTTCTTAGTAGAATAGACCATCTGCCTTCCTTGCCAGGCAGCTCGTATAAGGCGAGCATAGTCTCACTGTAACTAACACCGTAACATCTAACTAGGTGGTAGAGTTTAGCAGCGACTCGCCCGGATTGGTACCACCACCTTACCTATTCCTGCTGCAATAACGTCACGACGTGTTCCGGTTCGGAGGGTAAGGTAGTCGTTAAACTTACTTTTGCTTGAGGCCTAACATCCCGGCCTCAAGTTGGCAAAGCACCATTACCACCTGTGGTGTCTCCAGGCAGCGTGAATTTCTTAACATCAGGAAATCCGTCTGCTTGTTTGACTTCCAATATCATGAAAAAAAGAGTGCCGATCATTCTGCTGACAGATGAGGGACTGGATCTGAGCCAGGAGAGGGAGAAAACAAAGTTACTTTTTATTTCCAGTTACTTGTTCGCACAGTGATCTTAGGACTTGTCCATAATTAAAAACACCAATTTACAGTCCACAACAATTAATTTTTAATGATTCATTAAGTTGACCAAACATGTCATTTGACAGCTAATTGATGCACATTTTACCCAGTGATTATCACTAAAAAGATACGTAATCAGCTCCCTGGTCTCCTATAATAATATGTAAAATACGTCTAATAAGGAACTTACACAACTCGTTAAATGCTAGCATAAGTTTTAAAAGGATTTTTATTTGATAAGGCAGTGTACAGGCACACGGCTTTTCTGATGGTAAGAGATAACCGTAGCTTAGAGGTGTGTCGCTGTCCAAATCCATCGGCTACCCTACTCTCCGGATTGGAACATGATAGTCATTTTGGCAGCATTCATTGGTAAGGCGGTCCCATCCCTACCAGGACGTCGTAGCGCTCTATCACCAGTGATCTTGTTCGTATTAATATCTAAATGTTCATCACACAAATGCCTGTCCCCGTCGGGATCGAACCTGAGCCTCGCGGTTGGTCGGTGTAGTTAGGCGTGTACGCTGGTCACTCCTTTTTTGAAAAAAATAAAGTTAAATACTTAGGCTATAGCATTGGGACAGATTTTTATCTTAAAAAAAGCAAAGGTGTAGTCCGTTAGACAACCGGGGAAAAAACGTATAAATTAGCATTTCGAAATAATTTCGCTTAAGTTTTGTTAACTGATAATATTATGAGTAAACTACAAGCTAATTTTCTACTTTATTAGCAACTAAGTTTTTACATAGAATAATAGATGGTGTATAATTTGAAACTTCGGGCAAATAAAAATTTATTGACCCAAAAAAACACTATTATACACAAATGTCACACAACCCTACTAATATTAAGTAGTTTGTATGTTTATTAGTTATTAATTCCCGCAAAAACTACTGGTCCGATATTCATGAAATTTAGTACACATAGAAGTTAACTTGGGTTGACACATCGGATAGTTTTTATTACGGAAAAATGTACCTTTGGGACCACAAACCACGAGGGCATCGCCGCGGGCAGCAGCTAGTATACTATAACAAATAATCATGAACAACAAAAATAATTAAACGAAATAAAACTACAATTATTTAACACCAAATTTTATCAAGTAACACGTCGCGATTGGATCATTCTTTTTTCGAAAGACAAATAATAGTTCCGAATTTTTTTTCATAAATTTTATGTTCCCGTTTTATATATTGCCTCATACATATTTAACATTTTAATAAATAATTTTGATTTGCACATTAACAAAGATTTAGTAAAATAAATACCTTACCTTATCATGCGTTACATTAGAATGATGATCTATCTGTCTAAAAAAGAACCAACTGAACCGGTTTGTTTTGACCGAGTAATTGTAAACTTCTTTTTTATTGAGTCGGTTAAAAAGTACGTATTGCTTTTTAAAATTCTAAATATGGTACATTTCACATGAAATAGAATTGTAAATAAGCAAAACAAGTTAAAGGAATTTTGGCTTAGTAAATAAATTTCATAACTACCATGTACTCCTGTGTTTCCAATCAAACAGTTTTTAGAAGCAAAAAGCTTCGTTTGACATATCAAAGGCATGAAAAGGTTTGGCACTAACACAAAGTCAACTAGTTTTTATGAAGCAAATATTAAAAATAAAGCTACGATACATAAAAAAAACTAAAAGACTAGAATATATATATCTTCATACCACTTGGTATATACTATACCAAGTATACTTGGTATAAACTAAAAGTTTAGTTTATACCAAGTATACTTGGTATAAACTAAAAGTTTAGTTTATACCAAGTATACTTGGTATAAACTAAAAGACTAGAATATATATATCTTCATACCAAGTGGTATGAAAACTTAAAGGGTAAACAGAGAGTATCGAATATACCGCCAAATGCCGCGATAATTGATAATTGAAATTAAAGATCGTTTATATCTTATAAGCAATACAATGGGTGCTTGAGACGCGTCTACGTTTAATAGCTACTACCGGATCGGAAAGCAGACTCCCACTGTGAAGGTTTGGATTTGTATCTTTCTCTACTTTTAATACAACGACATATAAGAGAGATTGATTTAAGGGGCAATCAATCTCAAGCTTTGATATCGTCTGGATAATTTACAATGTTAAACCAACCAACTTGTACATATTTAAATTTCTTAAAGTTGCTGGAAGTTCGTTGTAAAAACGCATACACAGGTGAAGAAATAGCATACTCTGTGGAGACGAAACACATCAACATTTAAGCTGGAAAGAAACTATCGGATGCGGCTTACGAACGTGGCTAACAGCCGCGACTTATAATCGCAGTCCGCGGACGCTTACTACTGAAACATCGAGCGCGCCAGATATCTTTCGAACATCCGAACGCTCAAAGTAACGTCCGCGACTTAAGGGGCCATATACGCTAAAATACGTCAGCAGTTTACTGTTTTTTTTCATACAAAGCAATCATGGATCTTAGTGACAAAAATACACAAAATTAAAATGAATATGCTTTATAAGACTAGTGTTTCCAAAACACGATTCATTTCACTTTGCTCGATAGAAAAAAATCAAAAAGTTAACCCTTTTTTGAAAGCAAAACCCAACTGTCTACTTCAATTGTGAAAATATCGATACGAGATTTAACATAAACATAGATAAGTACTATACCTAAAAGATAAGTGTTTCAGTTTTTATATTTTTTTAAATTACTTTTATAGTGTCAAAAATAGTGATTTGTCGCTTAAGACGTTTACTTTAGAGCGCAAAACTTCATAGTAATCATGGAACGAGGGAGTGCGGTGATTGGCTCTTCTGGCTGACTGAGTATGGGGCCTTAAGTCCGATAGTTTGCACTGCTCAGTTTACTGTCATTATCTAGATACCCTGTAAGTCACGATTGTCAGCAGCGTTTCATCAGCCGCGTCCGATAATTTGTTTCCAGCTTTAAGGCCCCATACTCAGTCAGTCAGAAGAGCCAATCACCGCGCTCCCCCGTTCCATGATTACTATGAACAATGGCGCTCTAAAGCAAACGTCTTAAGTAATAATTATTATAAAAGTAATTTGAAAAAAACTATGAAAACTGAAACACTTATCTTTTAGGTATAGTACTTATTTATGTTTACGTTAAATCTGGTGTCGATATTTTCATATTTAAAGTAGACATTTGCGTTTTGCTTTCAAAAAAGGGTTAACTTTTTGATTTTTTTCTATCGAGCAAAGTGAAATAAATCGTGTTTTGGAAACACTAGTCTAGTAAAGCATATTCATGTTAATCTTGTGTATTTTTGTCAGCAAGATCCTTGATTGCTTTGTATGAAAAAAACAGTAGACTGCTGACGTATTTTGGCGTATATGGCCCCTTAACCAGGATCAAGAGTTCAAGATTGTTTTTGTTCCTTGTTTGTCGTTGTTTTGTTTTTTTAATGTTTTTTTTTTTCGTTTGAACATATAGCAGACCTGACTTCCATCCTCGTATCTTCCGGAGACTCTTAATCCCCTTTTACAAAGACCCGAGCGATTTGATCCTGAAATGTCATCAAAGGTCTTTCAGCAAGCCTACGATCATTCACATTCGCATTGTAGATTTGTTTTGTCAGTCTTTCATCTGTCATTCTTTTCACATGACCGAAATAGCGAACCCTTTCTCATTGTTACACTAAATCTTATTTTAACCCCACTCTTTCTCTGATCTCACTGTTACGATTGCGGTGGTGCACTTTTATTACATCTATAAATGTAATTATCGCTACATTTCTACTTAAATCGATATCCTTTATATAGAAAAAGATATAATACATACACATAGGATTAAAATTATCTCTCAATCCAACTCAGGCCTGCTACAAGTTGCGGTTTGGCACTGTCCGTGTTTAATGGATGTTATCTAACTTGCAGCTCACGCCTAATAGCCCAGGAGTGTCTATTCATATGTATATATGTCAGATATTATGTAAGCATAGCAAGTATCTTCACGCCCACATCCCCGAAGAGGTAGGCAGAGGCATTACCAGCGCACCCACGACTAGCCACTAAGTCCCACAATGTGATAGGTGGCAAGCCTAACGCCAATCGGGCACTTATCCGATCCCGAGCAACTTTTTACTTTTCTTTTTTTATTAAAAAATTGGAAAAACCCAATTTTATTTTTGTTGCCCCACCCGGGATCCG
>NJDD01001664.1:50553-77770 GCA_002245505.1 Calephelis nemesis | reverse complement strand
ACAATGTGATAGGTGGCAAGCCTAACGCCAATCGGGCACTTATCCGATCCCGAGCAACTTTTTACTTTTCTTTTTTTATTAGAAAATTGGAAAAACCCAATTTTCTTTTTGTTGCCCCACCCGGGATCCGAACCCGGGACTTCATGTAGTCAAGTCCAACACTTGAACCGATAAACCACCGAGACGATCAGATATATCAGATGATATGTTAATAATACTTACTACTTACTTACTTAATACTTACTCGGTGGTAGAGTTTGGCAGCGACTCTCCCGGATTGGTACCACCGCCTTACCTATTCCTGCCGCCATAGAGTCATGACGTGTTCCGGTTCGGAGGGTGAGGTAGCCGGTAAACTTACTTATGCTCGAGGCCTAACATCCCGACCTCAGATTGGGAACGCGCCATTACCACCTTTGGTGTCTCTAGGCGGCGGGAATTTGCCTTTCAAGGTTATAAAAAAAAGAGAATAGAGCGAATTCATTGACCTCTAAAGCGAAATGGAGATGAAATAAAAAGTTTGATGGGTGCAATTACATGTGAAAAAAGCAGCATGATGTTATTTATCCTTTTTTTGCTTGACAAGACATACTTTTCAAATTATCCTAAAAAATCCAAGTCACATCTTGTAGGTCAGGAATTACAGTACAGAATTACAAAAAAGTAATATAAACTGATAAAAAAGTAATTTTAATTACATGTTTCGATTTATGCTTGAATAAAAAAAAAGTATAAAATGCTTGAATAACTTTTGAAAAATTGATTTCAGAAAAAAATATTAAAAACAAATTATAGACAATTTAATTATTAACAACATTACTCTCTTTAACAATCTTGATAAAGTTGATAGTTTTTAAGATAAATGATACGCAACGCATGAGTCAGAGACAGCGATACTTAAAGGTAAGCGACGCATACTTGTGATCGCGCGGAATTAACAATTTAAAAAAAGATATAAACAATGAATTTTTTTAAATCTCTTTTAACAATATTATTAACAATTGTATAGAGAATTTAAAAAAAAAATACTTAGACATTATGTTTTTTTTAATATATTTTTCATGGATCGAAAGTACCCAAATTTGAGATTTTTCGAACCTTTAAAAATTCATATCTTTAAAAATATTGACTTTATCGTTAAAAGTCATAGGACCTTTTTTAATGGTAGTTCAATGAAGAATATAAAAAAATTGTCCGGTTGAAAAATAACAATTCCTTGCAATTGTTTAAACAATTTCGGTTTAAACAATATGGCACCGGGTTGCGCCATGGCAACATGCATTTATATCATTAGGAGGGCAATTTGAAGAGGATCGCATAAAAAAAATGGAGGTCGAATAGTTTTCGGTACTCATGCGCCGATTCCTCCTACTCTATTAGGACACTTTTGAGTGAAATGAAAGACAATCCAGCAAATAGATCACTAGAGCCCTTACCATGAGCTGACGGCGCTGTACTCGCTACCGTCTCTGTAAATTACTTGTATGAAAACTTTGAACAGCGCCTTTACTGGTAACTAAGAGAACTAAACTTTCCGACTAAAAGCGCCACCGACAGAGTATAAGTGGGGTTGCCAACTTTCGAAAGAACTAACCCGGGAGGGTTTTAACAAACGGTGATGTAGTCAATATTTGAAGGGTTTTTAATTGTAAAAAGTTTTACATAAAAATCGAAGTTTATTAACATTAATAATGTTTAGATTTGATTTTGTTAATTTATGATTGCATAAATTTATGTCGCCTCTGTGGTCGAGCGGTCCGGGTGTTGGACTTGACTGCATGAGGTCTCGGGTTCGAATCCCGGGGCGGCCAACAAAAAGAAAATTGGATTTTTCTAATTTTCTAATAAAAAAAAATGTTGGTCGGGATTGGAAACGTGCCCGGTTGGCGATAAGCTTGCCACCTATCACATTATGGGACTTACTATCTTCGGCTAGTCGTGGGTGCCCTGGTTGTGCCTCTGCCTACCTCTTCGGGGATATGAGCGTGAAGACACTTTTTTTTATGATCGTAAATTTTACTTTTGAACCGGAAGCATGAATGCGCTCCGGGAGTTCCAGACGTTAGCCATTCCCGGGCATTCCGGGAGAGTTGGAAACCCTAATTATGAGGATCACATCTACTTATAGTTTCACTGTACCATCGATTTGGATACACAAATCAACGAACGTAATCAATTTATGGTGATATACTCGCTAGCGTCTAAGTAATTGTGATTTGCGTGAAAACTTTAAACAGCACCTCTACCTGTAAATATGAAAACTAAATTTTCAAAAAACTTAGTTGAAACTCTCAGCCTTTACCATGAGTAATTTACAGCGCTGTATTTGCTAGCGTCTCCGTTAACAATTGTAGTTTGTGTGAAAATTTTCAACATCGCCTATACTGGTAACTAAGAAAACAAAATTTTCATATCAAAAGTTCTATAGATTTCGAAACGTAAATTACTGAACGTAATTAATGGGAACTCATGGTAACGGCTCTTTTAATAAGAAAACTAAATTTTCAAAAAACATGGTTAAAGTTCTGAGCCTTTACCATAATTGTAATTTGTATGAAAACTTTGAACAGCGCCCCTACTGGTAATTAAGATAACTAAATTTTCAGGTCTATAAATTTCTATATAGCAGGTACTACTATTTAAATTATGCGCTTCGGCTTTAATTTTCACTCTTTTTACACTTTATACTTACTTTTATTTTTAAATTGGCTGGCCTATTCTAAATTTAAGCGAAATGATTAATTATGTAAAACCAACTCTATAGATATCTTTAAAATACATTCGGATTTCCGAAGTCTGACGAATACAGCCGAAGCGCATAATTTAAATAGTACTAAGTACTACTATACATAAATTACTTAACGCAAGTTATATCAACTCATGGTAAAGGCTCTAATAGTAAATACAAACTTAATTAGACTACGACAGAAATTGCGAAATAAATGTCATACTTAAGGTATTTATTGAGCCACCAACTTATCTGTCCCAGTAGTCAAAATCGGAACTAAACCGAGGAGGAAGGAACTAAAAGGAGGTGGTTCTGAATTAGACTATATGTTTTTTTTTTGTATATTTGTTACTCGATTACTCGGCTAATAGCAAACCGATGTTGATAGTTATTTTTTGGAAAGATAGGTCATAATTCAAAGTAATCCCATAATAATCTTATCTAGTTCCGACAAATGGACTAGTGGTTGTCAACTTAGACAAGTACAACTAAAATTTGGACCAACTTGGAATCATTAGCTGTCTTTTGAAAAAATCGGTAACAAATCGGCTCGTGTTACTTAATGGAATACTTAGTAAGTTTTTCCGATTTTACTTGCGATCTAACCTCACTCTGAGATCTCAATTAATATTTAATCTATCAATAATCGAAATATTTTATAGAAAATGTTACTTAATGACTAATTTAAGATAATTGACGTCTCTAAGAAACATCAATTAGCACTATAGCGACACTACTCGTATTTACTGAAGGTTGGTTGATAAGTCGCCTCTGTGGTCTAGCGGTCCGGGTGTTGGACTTGACTGCATGAGGTTCCAGTTTCGAATCCCGGGCCGGCCAACAGAAAGAAAATTAGATTTTTCCAATTTTCCGGGATTGGAAATGTGCCCGGTTGGCGATAGGTTTGCCACCTATCCATTGTGGGACTTAGTGTCTTCGGCTAGGCGTGGGTAACCTGGTTGTGCCTCTGCCTACCTCTTCGGGATATGGGCGTGAAGATACTTTTTTTTGGTTTATCTGTACTATTGACTCATTTTGTGATTGTAGAAACTGAACAATAGCCTTGATATCATATTAAATGACAATTTAAAATGTCTGTGCTCACACACTGTAAAGGGGCCTTTAGACGATCAAACGGTTTGGTTCAAGCCTTAGTCAACCGAACAATAGTCTTGATAATACAATACATGACAATTTAAAATATCTGTGCTCACAAATTGTTAAGGGTCCCCGAGACTATCAAACGATTCAAACCTGTCGTGTTTGATAAAACTGTTGGGTTACTCCTGAATCTCGATTTCATACAAATTAGAAATTGAAATCGAATTTGTGTCATTTTGTACTCGTGAACATAATACTTGCGAATTTTTGACAATTATAAAAAAAGTATCTTCACGCCCATATCCCCGAAGAGGTAGGCAGAGGCACAACCCGTGCCTCCTTTTCCCCGTGTTGGTCCGGGCTCCTTTGCAGAATAGACCATCTGCCTTTCTTGCCAGGCAGCTCGTAAAAGGCGAGCATAGGCTTGCCGTCACTAACACCGTGAATTCTGACTAGGTGGTAGAGTTTCGCAGCGACTCGCCCGGATTGGTACCACCGCTTTACCTATTCCTGCCGCCATAACGTCATGACGTGTTCTGGTTCGGAGGGTAAGGTAGCCGGTAAACTTACTTTTGTTCGAGGCCTAACATCCCGGCCTCTGGTTGGCAACGCACCATTACCACCTTTGGTGTCTCTAGGCGGCGAGAATTTCTTACCATCAGGAAATCCGTCTGCTTGTTTGCCTTCCAATGTCATAAAAAAAAAAAAAACAATCAGGGCACCCACGACTAGACAAAGATACTAAGTCCCATAATGTGATAGGTGGCAAGCCTATTGCCAACCGGGCATGTTTCCAATCCCGACCAACATTTTTCTTTTATTAGAAAATTGAAAAAATCCAATTTTCTTTTTGTTGGCCGACCCGGGATTCGAACCCGAGACCTCATGCAGTCAAGTCCAACAACCGAACCGCTCGACCACAGAGGCGACTTTACAAAGATAATCTTATCCCAATTTTTTTTAAATACGTTCATTCTTCTCCGGTGTTACATTCATATTTAAAATGAAGAATTACCTGCATTGTTTCACGTATCATTATCATTTATTATTACATAAATAGTCTACCAGTTTCGCATTCAATATTTGTGACTTGTAAATACGAATTATTTTTATAGTGAGTAGATACAAAAACTTTAACACGTTAGACAATGAATTTGCTAACGTTTGATTTTTTCCCCACCGAATTGAGGAATGAAGTTATACCAAGCACCGACGCTCAAATATACTAGTACGCGAGTAAGCTATTATAGGCCCTACTCTTCAACCACAAGAATGGCGAATATCCTATAAAAAACATTTAGAAATAAATGAAACCAAAATAAAACAGTGTTACCTCTTTTGACTTAAAACTTGAAAAAAATCTTTAACACGTTAGCGGTTAGACAATGGTTTTGCTGACGGTTTAGTTTTCCCAACTGAATTTTGGAATGAACTTGTACCAAGTACCGACGCTCAAATAAGTATATCAAATCTAAATACGCAAGTAAGCTAGTGTAGACCCTAGTCTTCAAACACAACAATGATAAGTAAATAATTATCTTCAAGCCCGTATCCCCGAAAAAGTAGGCAGAGGTACAACCAGGGCACCCACAACTAGATGAATACACTAAGTTCCACAATGTGATAGGTGCCAAACGTATCGCCAACTGTTCACATATCCGATCCAGAGCAACATTTTTTGTATTAGAAAAATCGAAACTCCTAGTTTTTTGTTTTGCCCAACAAGGGATTCGAACTCGGAACCTCATGCAAGTTCAACAACTGAACCGCTAGACCACAGACGCGACTACAAAAATGGTGAATATCATATCAAAAAACATTGAGAAATAAATCAAACCCTAAAATGACGTTACCTCGGCATTTTATCACCACTCATATCTTATCACTATCAGTTCCTTTCATTTTTCTGTATAAATTCTAATCAACTCATCAAGTAATCAAGATTATATGTTATCTTGTGAATTCTATTAAACAGTCAATTTATTTGTTTGTATAAACATTGCTATTAAAATACAATTAATAAAAAAGTGTAATTTTGTGCTAATTAAACGTTTTAATAAATGTTTTTGTGTTTAATGTGGATTGTAATAACTAAATAAGGTAAGGAAACTTACTTACTTTCTTTGTACTGACACGAATCAATTTAGTTAGTACTTAAAGTGATAAAATTTTCCATATAGCATCGACACACTACAATGGCAAAAGAATATAGATTGCAATTTCACATAAACCTACAAGAGGCACTTGTGACGGGTCTATATAATAATAAATCTACCACCGGATCGGAACGCGGCCGCGCACTGAGAAGATCCGGCAAGAAACTCAGCGGGCTTTTCTTTTTTTTTCTTACTTTAAAATATATTTACAATAATTTATGTAATGATACAATATATTTTATAAGAGATTGGCATGAGGAGCAATTAATCCCAAGCAGTCTTATCTGTTAAATATTCAGCAATGTTATAATAACTCTTTTGATTTAATTTACATTTAACACATTTCTTAAATTTATTAATTGGAAGTTCTTTCATATAAGTGGGAAGTTTATTAGCTTACTCTGTGGAGACGAGACACATGCACAGCAAGATTATTTTTATTCCTAGTATTGACACAGTGTATATCACAATTTCTTTTAAATGAACTTGAATTTTTGTGAACATACATAAAATTTTCAAAGATGTACTGGGATGCTACAGTTATAATATTGATTTCTTTGAATTTTTCTCTCAGGGAAACTCTTGGGCCTAGGTTATAAATTGCCCTTATGGCTCTCTTTTGTAAAATAAATATAGTATTGACTTCGGCAGAACTCCCCCAGAGAAGAATTCCATACGACATGATGCTGTGAAAATAACCAAAATAAACCATCCTAGCCGTTTCAACATCAGTTAATTGTCTCATTTTTTTAACAGCATACACTGCTGAACTTAATCTAATTGCAAGTTTATCATTGTGTGGGCCCCATTGCAATTTCTTATCAATTGTTATTCCTAAAAACGTAGTAGAATCTACAAGGTCCAGCTTGTTCCCATTAAGTTGTACGTTGGTATCTACTTGCCTCACATTTGGCATTGAAAATTTAATACAATTACTTTTTTTCATTCAAAAAAATATTATTTACATTGAACCAGTGTACAACTTTTGAAATCGCACTGTTCGTTTCGTCATACTTACCCAGTTGTCTTTTCACTTTAAATATAAGTGAAGTGTCATCCGCGAACAATACAATTTCGTGATTGTTTTTTACGTAGTAAGGTAAGTCATTAATATATACAAGGAACAAAAATGGTCCAAGAAGAGAGCCCTAGAGGACACCCACTGTGACAGCAGCACCAGTCGATTTTTTACCATTAATATCAGCCTTCTGAATTCTCCCATTCATATTTATAACTAACGTGGCAAGTCATAGCTCAGAAGTTAGAAAGTTTTATTAAATGAAAATACAAATGTTTTCTTAGATACATCACATCACCATCGCCATCACAGCCTGCCATTAGTATGAGTGTGCCAAGTTTAATGAAAATAGGTTCAACAGATTTTTGCGTGAAGGAGTAACAAACAAACAGATAAACTTCCTCATTTATAATATATGTATATATAACTAGCTGTCCCAGCGATCCTTGTTCCGCCCGTTCAGTTTGTATTGCAAAAGTAAACAAAGTATTGTTGTTCTCATTTTTCTTAAAATTTTCTTGGTTGTTCTCTTCATAATAACCTTCTCGTGACAATAATTAACACAACAAAAAAAGAATTAGCCAAATCGGTTCAGTCGTTCAGAAGTTATTCGCTTACCAACACATTTAGCGATTCATTTTTGAAGTGAAACTTCTTTATTGTTGGAAAAAAAATTAGTGTAACATTTTTTCGTTACGCGTCACATTTTTCTGTTACGCGCCATCTTTGTTCTTATCCCTACCACGCGTGATTCGAAGTATACTTTCTCCAGCGGAGTAGGGATTGGCAATAAACTTTATTTAACCAATTTCTGTAAAGTTGCTTAAAGTAAATTATTTTTTTGAAAAATGACGTCATAATGAAGTTTCACTTCTTCACTTCTTACGAGTGTAAGCTAGTACACGCACACATTTTTTATGAGATTAATAGGATAGGATAATATAAATAAAATATTGTTGGCGATGGACACCAGCGTGTGGTTAGTGAGACCAGTTATCTAGTTAGTCAAAGCTATCAATATTAGATGGAGGACCCTTATTAATACAGTAAAGAATAATATGGATAGTTTATTTGACACAGAGGACTTCACGTTTAAAACAACTTATATCCTAAAAGGTCTAATTTATTTACACAGGATGCAAAAAGAGGGGTGTTGTAAGTTTGATGTGTATGTGTTTGTCTGTGGCATCATAACTTTTGAACGAATACGGATGTTTCGATGTGGGTCTTTTTATTTCAAAATGGCGAGCCATTACATACATGTAGATTATGTTGGGTGTTATTAAACATTTTTAATTTTAGCACTATTACTATACTAAAATTCATAAAATTCGCTTCAACATTTCACACTCAAATTAGGTATTAGTAGAGATTTAATAATTTATTTCACATGTAAATACACAAAGGAATTATATCAATCACTGATGATGAGTAAAAGTATCTTCACGCCCATATCCCCATCATAGGAAGAAGCACAACCAGGGCACCCACGACTAGCTGCAAACACTTAGTCCCACAATAAGATAGGTGGCAAGCCTATCGCCAACCGGGCACACATCCGATCCCAGACAAAGTTAATTTTATTGGAAAATTGAAAATATACATTTTTAATTTTGTTTCGCTGCCTGATCTGGTGATCGAACCCAGGACCTCAAGATGTCATGTCCGACGCCGAATCGCTAGACCACAGAGGCGATAAAACTTATAAACTCAACGCAACATAAATTGTATTGGTAAAATGTACTTCCCGTAATATTTCTTTTTATTTTGTTTGTATACTTTTGAGTAATGTCAACACATTGAGATATCCATCATTAATTATGAATTTCGAATAAGATAAACATGATAGATGAAAGTAATAACTAAACTATATTATTTATTGTTGCCTAGTGACGTAGCATATATTTGGTTTGTGGTTAAACAAACGGAGAGTCCATTAAGATAATTATGTTACTTTTGTTATACATTTACTCAAAAACAAAATGTTTTATAATAATTATATTCAGCTAGTAAAGTGCTTATAAATCGAACACTTGCATAACAATTTGTGACTTTCAGGCTTCTTATTTATATAGATTTATTAATTTTATTTATATTGTTTTATAGTATATAATTTTTATGAGGTTTTTTATATGCTTACTATGTTGCTTACATGATGCCTTCCAATGTTTCATTACAGATTCTAATTTTTAGGGTTGGCTGGACGAAATCTGTAGACCTAGAGATAAGCCCACCTTTTGTGCATTTCTGTTTATCACCTGTTTTCTGTCATAAATTGTGTACAATAGAGTTAAATGAATAAAAGTATTAATAAAATGGATACCACCTGTTTGAAACGTTGTATTATTATTTTTTAAGATATAGAAAGGCAAACAAGCAGATGGATTTCCTGATGGTAAGAAATTCACGCCGCCAAGAGACACCAAAGGTGGTAATGGTGCGTTGCCAACCTAAGGTCGGGATGTTAGGCCTCGAGCAAAAGTAAGTTTACCGGCTACCTTACCCTCCGAACCGGAACACGTCATGACGTTATGGCGGCAGGAATAGGTAAGGCGGTGGTACCAATCCGGGTTAGTCGCTGCGAAACTCTACCACCTAGTAAATTAGTAACAACTAATAAGAAACCTCACAATTACATACATACATACTTATTTTTACTTCAAGTCCCTTACGGAACAAACCTCACAAATTGCTCTTTGCAAAAATTTAAAATTGATAATTTAATCATTCAATTACAGAAAGGAATAGAAAATATATACGAATAGGCGCTATCTAATACTGTCATACTTTGATATGACCTTTCCACCGACGCCGGTTTGGTTCTCTTAGAGGTCGCTGAGACATAGCACTAATTATCGAAACTAATGTCAACAAAAAATTGATTTTCTCAAAATCTTATTCGAAATCCCATTATTATTCTCGTATTTCGAGTAAATACATAATAAACAGTAGCTGTTGCCTGCGGCGTTGCCCGCGATCCTATGTATTAATACAAGTTACCCCCTATGTGTGTAACAAATTTCATGAAGATCAGTTCAGCTGTGAAGAAGTAACATACAAATAAACAGACAGACAAACTTTCACATTTATATTATTAATAGGATGTGTTTTAACATAAATCGAAATAAAATTGTACAAAAATTCCAATAAAATGACCATCGATATCATTGGTCATTTGAAATTTGCCCCGATTTAATGAAAATAAAATTATTTTTAGCTAAGAGGATAATAAAACTGTAGAAGAGTAAATTTTATTCATTACTGCAATACTTCAAAAGCGACTAAATAGGGAAGCATACATAAAAAAAAATTTGTAATTTTTGTCTGTATCATGACCACGATTCATACCAAATCTACTAACTAATAACGAAATCAAGCTGAAAAATATTAATTGCCATGCCATTGTAATTTTATTGCATCAGGCATTACTTTGTAAAAATCCATTATAACAGATGTAAGATAAGCCTTTATTTTTTAGCATAAATGCTTATAAAATTAAATATTTTAAGCCTTTACACACTTAAAATTTAGCCGAGTCTTTCAAAATAGCCCTGTATATCTTTAAGCCAAGGAGTACAAAGTACATGGAGTGCTAAGTGAACAAATTACGCCGGGTCAGCTAAAACCCACTTTCACGTTCCTGGGTTAAATATTTAACTCAAAGTTATCTTCTAACATAGGACTAATCAATATATATTTGACAGTTTAACCCGTTATTAAACTTAACCCAGGATCGTGCAAGTGTCTTAATAAACAGTAAATAACCCTGCAATGGTTACACACAATCCGACTTGTTAATAAACAAAGACTAAAATAGAGGTAAAGTCAAATTAATATTATAGGGGTATGGGGGTAGTATATGCTATGGGATGCTAGTTAACATTACTAATACATACAAATATTGTAAATACATACTGGTATGAATTTAAAAACCACCCTAAATGCAATATATTGAATTAGCCTAATCCTATTAAAAAATACTATTTTTCAGACATATGTCATACAGAAATGGGATATTCAAGTTCTGCCAACGTGAGTTTTAGCCGTGTTGGTCCAGGTCCTCTGTTTTGAATGCTGGTCTTCAACATCTTAACTTCAACAATTCGTAAAGGACGCACATAGGTTGAATAGGTATGATGGTAGAGTGCTGTGCAGCATCCCGGGTACGGATCCGCCGCCTTATTTATTCCTGCCGCCATCACAACAAGCTTTACATCCCGGCCTCAGGATAATACATAAAAACATTGTAAATACATACTGGTATGAATTTATTAACCACCCTAATTGCAAAATATTGAATTAGCCTAATCCTATTAAAAAATTACTCTTTTTCAGACATATGTCATACAGAAATGGGATATTCTAGTTCTACCAACGTAAATTTGGAAGACACTGAGTTGAAATATCAGTACACAGTTAAAAGTAAGTCCATTTTTAACCACGGATCACTTCCACAGTGAAAAAACCAATGTGGATGAGGAGATTCTTACTATGTACTAGATAATCCATATTCTGCGATATTAAAGATGTAAATTACAAACAAACATACATACAAACAAATATATTGATGATAAATCTGTGATCTTTTATCATCAATATATTTGTTTGTATGTGTCAAATGCATGGTAGTGTTTGTAATGTTTTTATTAAAAGAAAAGAAAAGAAGAAAAGAAAAGAAAAATATTTATTTGCGGAATATGAGTGTTACAAAGATGTTACAAAATTATTTAAGCGTTTCAACATATTCTACCAACTTGTGGTGTGCAAATATTTAATAGGTTTTAATCAAATTACTAATTTTAATTATTTAGTTACAATCTACAACACACTATATTTTGTATTTATTATAAGATTAGTTATTAATACAACAATTTTTAGAATGTAAATTAATTTATCCCTGTCTACCGTAAACTACCACCGTTTCCAAACCTAGCCAGACAGGAGAAGAAACGGCGAAACAAACTCCTGCGTACCCTACATTCTGCAATTATTAATCATATTAGAAATACTAAATTATTTATTCTTATCTGCAAGAAAATCTTTGACACTGTAATAATTTTTCTCTAAAAGTAAGTTGAATACCTTTTTTCGAAATCTGCTTAATGGAAGTGATTTAAGATTATCAGGAATTTTGTTGTATATACGAATTAACATGCAATACACATTATTTTTGTAAATGTTGATTTTTTGGTTAGGCACATGTAGTTTCTCACTATTTCTAAAATGAGATAAACCTAGGACTTCAGCATTCGTATGAAACAAATGATGATGTTTTTTTACAAATACACATACAGCTAATATATATAAACACGGCAAAGGTAATATTTTAAGTGACTTAAAAAGTGGCTTGCATGAATGTAATTGATTGACATTACATATCGCGCGTATACACTTCTTTTGAACTCTAAAGAGTCTAGTTAATTCTACAGAATTCCCCCAAATAGGAATACCATACTGCAAAACGTTATTATAAATTTAATGTACTTTATAAGCATTTTTATTGAAAAATATTAGCGTTCTGCACTTCTCCTACACATAAACTATAAGTGTGCCAAATTTTATACTCCTGCGTCCACGCACTTTTCGTAAAAAGGGGTCCAAAGTTTTGGCATCACGTATTAATATATAAACTAATTACACGTATTAATTAATACACGTATTAATATATAGAAAATTGTACTTCCCTTTTAGAAACACACACACTTAAATTACGACAAATTTCACAGACTCTTAATTAAGATCGTCTTAAGTTTGCAACATCAATAAACCATCCAATATTGTCTATTACTTGAATTTAATTTCAATGAAAACAAAAAGTTTATCTTCTTTGTATAAACAAAAACATAATTAAACACTCATTTATGAAAACAAAATGAAAACAGTTTTAACAGTATAAACAAAGAAAATTAGGTTACAAAAAAAACGGGAAACTTCATGAAACACTTTATATGAGGTTTTTCCAAAACAAGTGTTTAAATTTTTAAAATAATAATAATAAATGTTCCTAGACAAGTCACACAAATTGAATCTAACCCCAAAGTAAATACAAACTACTCGTATATGCTTGTGTTGTGGGTGTTAGACAACGATTCTAATACATAGAAATACTTAAATAAACCAAAATAAATTTAATAAACAGCTAGACCCGAAAATAGACATCTAAATGTTCATCACACATATGCCTGTTCACGTCGGGAATCGAACTCGAGCCGCGCGGTTGGTCAGAATGGTTAGGCGTGTACTATAGCCACTCGACCAACGAGGTCGTCAATTGTTCATTACATCTAATTTTAGATCACTGACAAAAAAGTCTTGACTAAATAACTTTTAGTTTTCAAAATAACTGCACTTTTTCTCATTTGAATCATTTCTGGTACAATATTTTTTTGAAATATTCTTAGTAAATCCAGAAAATGATTGTTAAAAGTGGCCAGTTAAGAATGCCACAAATTTAGTGTTTTATATATATTAATGGAAGAGTTAATTGTAAATTAAATGAGAAAATGTAACATAACATAGATAACAATAAGTAATTTGTGTTACGCTTTTTGTGTAGATGTCTTTTAGTAGATGTACTGAACACTGTCCTAAAAAAATTAACGCCATTTTTAGAAAGGTCTATATAAAAACCTTTTTCTCTGTGTTGGTTCCTGCTCCTTTGCAGAAAAGACCGTCTGCCTTTGTGCCAGGCAGCTCGTAAAAGGCGAGCTTAGGCTTACCGTCGCTAACACCGTGACACCTGACTAGGTGGTAGAGTTTGGCACCGACTTGCCCGGTTTGGTATCACCGCCTTACCTATTCCTGCCTCCATAACTTCAGCCCTTGCCAATGACATGTTCCGGTTCGGAGGATGAGGTAGCCGGTAAACTTAATTTTGCTCGAGACCTAACATCCCGGCCTCAGATTGGCAACGCGACATTACCACCTTTGGTGTCTCTAGGCGGTGTGAATTTCTTGCCATCAGGAAATCCGTCTGGGTGTTTGCCTTCCAACATCATAAAAAGTAAAGTCATAAAAAAGTAAAGATATCTTTTAGTAGATATGATGAACACTGTCCCAAAACAAGTAACACCTTTTTAAAAAATATATAATTGTGAAAAGTGAGTTGGATCTCAAAAAAAAACACCTCAAAACGCTAAATACCAATCAGGTTATCGATTCTGATTCGTGATATCATGGTCCATTTTATGGAAAGAAGTAAGAATGTCACTTCTTCTGGAATTTTTTAACGTCTTGAACCCTTCTTTTTTGAGTAAATAGACTTGCCTGGCTTTATATCGCAAGACTGCCAGTTTTGCCCAGTCTCACGTGGTAATATTCTGTTCTTAAAAATCTCATCAAAGATGGTGCGTGTGGGTGCGAGCATTGCTTTGTAAGAAGGTGAAATCCTCTCCTGGTTGTGGTAAATATACCTAGACATTTATGAAGCCTTGTATTAGAACAAGATCAGTTCTCTTTCTAATTTCAATTTTATGTTTATTCATCTCGAATTCGGGTGAGATACTTACCTTAATTCATAAAAACCAGGACTTGCACCAACTGATCTAGAAATCAACGTATTTAGAAGCCTATTGGTGTCAGTGAACATAATAGCCACGATGAATTGCTAAGACCCTTTATAGTCTGCGGAAACTGGCTTTGTACTCCTGAAAGACCTACATTTCAGGAGTACAAAACCAGTTTCCGTTATTTACTTGGTATTGCGTGGTCAGTCTTTGAATCAGTTTCAGTGCAACATGGTTGGAAACACTTCTAGTTATGTTTTGACTAGGTAAAACTGCCTTTTTTTCGAAAATATTTTCAGTGATCTGATAACAATACCATAATCCAAGAAGACCAAGAAGCCAACAGTAATACTACAAAGTACAACTACAAGTAAAACCCAAGAAGCCAGCAGTAATACTACAGTCATCAGCTAGCTTCCAGCTAACCCAGATCATATAATATTTTAACTTAAATAACAAAGTGGCATTATTCCTCGTAAATTAATCTTAAACACGAATAAAAACTAACGATGTTCAATAAAAGACTCGGTACTGAATAATTAAATTAAATGAATAAAAATAATTAATTAACTTAAAACTCAATATAAAGTTTTACCGCATATTCTATTTAAAATAGCAACAACTGTTATACTGGAACAAAGTCCATAAAATTTAAAATATGGAACATAACTTTATTAGGTTTTTGTTATAATAGTGGCCAGTTCTTATTTTTAAAACATTATACTAAAAAGTTTCTATTCGTTTCAGTATCAGACGATATTAATCAGTTTTTTATTAAGAAAAGTTTGAAGAACTAAATTTAATTAACAGTTGTTAGGATTTGCAAGATTGCAAATCCTAACAACTGTTAATTAAATTGTTAAGTACCTAGCTAGAAATTTGTGAGAAACCGCGAGGCTTAAGTTTGATTCCCGACGAGGGTAGGCATTTGGGTGATGAACATTTCAATGTCTGCATTTCCGCATCTGGGTGCTTATTAAATTTATTCTAGTATATATTTAAGTATTTCTGTGTATTAGAATCATTGCCTAACATCCTTTACAAAAGCATATAATTTTATTGTAAATCGACTTCTACACGACTGGACCGATGTTGATCAAACTTTTTGTGTGTGTTTAAGGGAATTCGAGAATGGTTTAGATTCACAATTTGGTCCCCTGAAAAATGTTTTTAATTATTTTTGAATGTTTTTGAAAGTTTCACATTGGATCCGACAGACTTACGCTATTATCGAAGCATTAATGTCAAGCGATACGAAGTTTACTGGGTCTGCTAGTCTTTGTATATAAAAGAAAGTCGTGTTAGTTACACTTTTTATAACTCAAGAACGGTTAAACCGATTTGGCTGAAAATTGATAGGGAGGTAGTCTAGAACCAGGTTACAGACTCAGAATATTTTTCCTTCTGTTAGATTGCTAGGAAACTAGGAAAAAACAACATTTTATTGTTCCCATACAAAGTGATCGGGTGGAATAAAGTTCAACGGAGGAGCTAATTTAAAATGAAATAATTTCCCTCATTCTTAGTCCATTTGCTTGATTTAGTATAAAATAAGTTTTTTTTTTATTTCAGGCCCTAAATGGTATGAACTATTAATACATAACAAATCCGTACACATTGCTCTCGTGATATGCATTGGAGGAATAGCAGCACCACTACTCATATACAACTTCTTTTTCTTCCGAACATTCGATTTGCCTCCATCTGACGGATACTCAATAGGCTCCTGTCTGATTCCTAGAGAAAACCGCCTTCCTTGTGGTCCTGGTAATGTATCACATAACGAATGCCATCAGCAATGTTGCTACGATCTTAGCAGTAAGTTTTGCTTCCATCGTCTACCATCACGATTTTCTTACATAGTAGACCAGCCATGGAATGAAAACATAATCCTTCAACCGCGTGTGGCTACGGTACCTTATTCAATGCAAAATAGTATAGCCAGCATCAGATTATCTATTGATGAAGTTTCGCGGTCTCATTTGTCTTTGCAATTTTATGATGGAAGAAATTCTTCATTTACTGGCCGAAGACTATCAGAAAAAGATTATGTATATGAAGTGACATCGCCTGAAGTAAATGTTATAGTAAATTCAACTTATGGCACAATTTTTAATACAGCTCGAGGACCTCTGATAGCTTCTGAAAACATATGGGAAGTGACTTTTAAATTGACAAATGAAACAATGTATGGGTTAGGCGAAATGCCGCTCCAAGAAAATACCGTGAAGGTATTGTATAACCACGATGGCGGACTAAATTCCGTACCTTTAATATTTGCGAAATCGAGTGGTACATTTCATGGACTGTTGATTGATTCAAGTGACCCAACAGAGGTCTCTATTCGTGGCCAAAATCAAGTGGTTGTGAGGAGCATCACCAATGTAGGCATCAAAGTACATTTATTCATCGGACCTGAACCTAAAGATATTATGAAAGATGTTATAGAAGTTATTGGAAATAATTTTGATTTGGAATATTGGATGCTTGGAGCTCATGTTTGCAAGTAAGTATTAATTGTTAAGTAAAGTACATGTACGCCTGTATTCCCGATTTAGGCAGAAGTGCTACCAGGACGCCCATGACTAATCAAAAATACGAAATCCAACAATGTGATATGAGGCAAAATTATCGCCAACTGGCTATTGATCCAATCCCAGGCAACGTTGTTTTTATTAAAAAATTAAAAAAAATACTACTTTTGTGGCCTGACCTGAAATTTAAAACCTCACGAAGTTATGTCCAACAAAGGCACTGAGGCAGACATGTTAGTTATTAATTGATCATTTTCCTTGAGTAAGTAGTATACCTCTGCTACTCCACCACCTTGTTAGCACCCCGAGGTAGAGGTGTCCCATTCGTTTTACCTTAATGGTTGCCATTGTCATGCTCCGGTTTGAAGATAAGTGTAGGTTAACACTCTCAAACAAGATCTCATCCTCAGATTGGGACAAACTATAAACATTTTTGGTTTTTGTATACAATGTGTATCTCGATCAGAAAATTGTCTGGTCAAAGTACCAGTCTTCCTATACAATAAACCCGTATGGGGTCCTTCCGAAATACATGTTAAATTGTCTGGCCCCCTACTGAAAGTTTGTATGTATGTCTGTCTGTGGCTTCACAACTTTTGAATGAATGAATGAACAGATTTCGATACGAATTTTTGGTTTAGAATCTGCCGTATTCGAGATTTTTCTTAGCTACATCATTGTGTCATCGACACAATCTTGATTACATTTTTGGGGGTTCATTGAATTTTTTTTAATTTTTAGGATTATTAGAGTTCAATGCGTCTAATATAATCTTAAAATTAAAAATTCATCACAAAGTGTATTTTTTTTTAATTTTGTAATATAAACAACGTTGCACGGGATAGGGTAAGTGCTCGGTTTGCTATAGGTTTTGCTATGTACCTCTGCATATGTTTGTGGGCGTGATAATGAAGATGATCTATACATACTTGGGTAATTTTGACTTTTCCCAGCTGTACAATTTATCATTATATATTTGACCTGTAGGTTAACTCTTGAATCTCGAATGAAATCGAGATTCAAGAGCTAACCTTACCTTAAATTGGAAATTGGAATCGGATGTTATTTTACGTAATCTTAAACACAACACTATCAAATAATTAACAGTCAGTTAATAATTAACAATAAGTTAAGTAACTTATTGTTAATTATATCGGATACATTAAATTTTTTTGGAACCAACTGTTAAAAATCCAATAGTGTTGTGTTGAAGGGTACCTTAAATTTCATATTCGATTTCAATGTCCAATTTGCATAAAATCGAGTTTCAATCGTAACCCCACTTGCAAAGTTTACAACGATTTGCAAAGGACTAGAATCCCTAGGAAATTAGTAGAACTTTTCTTAATAATATCCAAACTAAATATTAACTTCGAATCGTCTGCACACAGTGTGGGCTTCAATTTAATTTATTAAATAAATTAGTTATTCAAATTATTATTATTGACAAGATCATTTAACCACCTGGTTGCTCGAAAGGTTATCCTACAAGCAAATGCCACACTCTCCCTCTATGTCTCTACAATATGATGTCTATCTATAAATCAAAGAATCTATAAATACAATGTTTTTCTAGCATACATAGGAGACGTGGCAGTATGGCTAAAAGTTCTTAACCGGTCCCAGAAGGAACAAATTAGCTTAAAAATACATAGGTTGGCTTTTAAAATTACCTTAATCACTGAGAAATATTTTAGCAATGTACACTGTTATAATAACTTTATCACTGTAAGAAAGCGACCTCGATTTCAGTCGAAACGGTAAGTAGGCAAATCATCTACGTATCGACACAAAAAAGAGATTTTTCTCGATTTCCCTGAGATCCCACTATCCGATCCAGACTTGTTGGAAATGAGACCACCAAAAAAGTTCACTGTTTTAAATACAAAAATATTTTTTTAAATCAGTTTAGAAATTACAGAAAAATCGATTAATATACATAAATAAGGAGTCAAACATATAACCTTCTTCTTTTTTCGTAGTCTGTTAAAATAGGGATCAAAACATATGTATTTTTATTAAAACAGGTCTCATTGCATTCCCGCTACCGTTGAATACATTTCATAGCTTTGAATCCATGCAATGTCGTGACATGACAGAAAACAACCATAGAGACGTCGCGTAGGCTATTGTCCAACGACTCTGTAATTTTGGTGATTTTCCTTTTCGATTACTTCATAGAGCCGATTGAATATAACGTATGAACACATCTCTGTTTTTCCTCCTTGGATTTATATATTTTTTTATAAACATGCTAAAAATTCAATGCTGTAAGTATGATATCCATACCTATAACAACTCTAAATGAGCAATTATTATACGAGTATGTACTTAAATCCCAGAAACAGCTCAAACGACTTTCAAGAAAATCTGTACAAAGAACCCCTTCATCCTTCAGGTGTTATTATAAATTGATTTAGCTAGGTCTAATTTTTGAAAACTTCGTTTTTGCGGGTCATTCAGGTATTTAGATATTATATGGCTACTTTACTGAGAAAACAGAAAAACTTATTTTTGAAAATCAACAGTATTTTAGATAGAGTACATTGTCACGACACAGCGGTTGAACATTGTTGTATTCTCGCAGTCTGAGTTTATTGTATTGTATTTAATGTATATAATGTATACTTAATTTGAATAAAACACATTCATTCATTCATTCAATAGATCATAGATTCATTAGATTCAATAGATATTCAATAGATTCATAGATTCAATAGATTCATTCATCAAATTGACCCGTAAATGCTTACAGGTCATTAGTTTTGTAATTTAGGAATCACATTCATGAAATCATTATAAATGGTCCAAATAACTTTCATAACTTGAAACTCGAAATGTGCAGGAACATTTGAACGTACAGGTCACCTTAAGCTGAATAAATAAATAGTTAGTATATTAATACGAAATACAAAATCGCGTTCTCTGTCCCTATGTTCCTTTATACGCTTAAATCTTTCAAACTACATAACAGATTTCGATGCGTTTTTTTTAATAGATGAAGTGTTTAAAGAGAAAAGTTTATATGTTATTTTGTACCCATGCGAAGCCGGGGCGGGCCGCTTGTTTATTATAAATCCTCACCATAATAATATTACGAATGTGAATTTGTTTACGATTTCACAACATTGGGTTAAACATATTTGAACATCTGACATCAAACACCTTATTTAAAAAAGTATTTATGGTTATGTCAGGGGTGGAATTTTGTGTGAGAAATCAATTATTCATATTTGGTTTTTCCATTAACTGTTATTGGCTGGAAAGAGGAACGAAGTTTACCAAGTCGGCTAGTTATTTATAAATACGTGGTAAAATAAACTAATAACGCCGCGAATAGATGTATAAGAAGAGATTTTTTCAGCCAAGCAAAGTTTGCTGCCTGTGAAATCTATTTATTTATTTTTATTTGGCCCATTGATCGAAATTCGACCACAATCACTACACAGTATAAAAAAAGTCGCTTCTTCTGTCCTTATGTATGATTTAATCTTTAAAATGATGCAACGGATTTTGATGCGTTTTTTTAATAGATATTTAAAGTGACTGAAGAGGAAGGTTGTGCGAAGCCGGTGCGGGCCGCTAGTAAGTATAGTTAATTATAAGTCATTCAATATAAACTTTGGTTCATAATAATGCCATCTTCATTTACACTTTTTACTTCGTTGCGAAAATTTATGATTATAATTTGTTCTTCATCTGTGATCTTCTATCGTTATCAATATATTTGTTTGTGTGTGTCAAATGCATGGTAGTATGTGTAACGTTTTATTTTTTGATTAAATGCACTTTATAAGCATTATTATTGAAGTATATAAAGGTTCTGCACTTTTCTAAATATAAATTATAATTGTGGTACTTGTCATACTCCTTCGTCAGCGCAATTTTCGTAAAAAGAGGCCCAAAGTTTTTGCTTCACATATTAACAGTATGATGTTCTACATTTCAGTGAAGAAAAAAATTCAAATCTCAATGATTTCATAACAGAAGCAAAGAGAGAGGATTTGCCTTACGAAAGTCTCTGTGGAAGTAGACCAATAACGTTCAATCACAATCAGTGTAATGACAGCTTTGTCAGCGAGTTTCAAAATGACGCTGACGTCATCAAAAGAGCAAACAAACGATTTGTACCTCGTGTATCTCCGCATGTAAGTAGCACATTTTATCATTGGGTCGTGTAATCCCATAAGGAGTATGGTAATGCACTATTACGTCACACGATAATAATACTATCGCCTCTGTGGGCCAGCGCTCTGGTGTCGGACTAAATTTCACGAGGTCCCGCGTTCAATCCACTGGTCGGACAGTAAAATATACGTTCCCGAATTCGGACTCTATTCGTGATCTAGGAGCTGATTATGTATCTCGGTGGCCAACTCAAAATGAAACAATGTACATCAAATAGCTGTCAAATGACGTGTTTTATATTTGCTATCTCCAGTGACCAACATAAATACAATGCAATGCAAACACAAAATATGATGTCATTTGACAGCTATTTGATGTACACTTTTCCATGTTGAGTTGGCCACCAAGATACATAATCATACCCCTGGTCGCGGTGGTGGGAGGTGGGAATGTTAGGTAGGATTGTCACATGCGAAGAACGTGACAATTTATATTGTGTCCCGAGCTCTTCCTTTATTCGTGGTCGGTCGCGGAGGTGGGCGTTGGGAACGTTAGTTAGGCTTGTCATTTTCTGTGTCACAACAGTTACACTGCTTACGTGGAATTAGCAAAATAAAGGCTTATTTTACATCTGTTATAACGGATTTCCGCAAAGTAACGCCTGATCCAATAAAATACAGCGAAATAAGCCTTTTGGTAACCAGGCTCATTAAAAAATTCCTCGTGTTTGTCTGGGTTCGCTGAGTAAAATAGACCATCTGCCTCTAATGCCCGGTTCCTATAATCACCGAATCGTAATCCGTCAGCTAAATCATTCGTAGTTTGTTCAAAAGTAACGGAGCGTTACCAATATTTTCAAAAAATGTTTAGAATCAATAGTCGGAAACGATCAACCGTTGTTAGTAATCTTACTAAGCGTACAAAATACTACCATCCGTAATCAAAAAGACTCGTTTTTTGAATATAGGAACCGGGCATAAGTCTGTAAGATGCGAACTCAGGTTACAATATAATTCCTTAAGACCAATTGTGGTAAAGTGCTGTGCGGAAACTTTTCTGTCTATAGATCCACCTCCTTGTTCATTCTTGCCAACATAATGACAGTGTCATGCTCAGGTATAGAGGTTTGGGTAGCCGGTAGACTTTCATAACAGGCCTAACATCCGCACCGCACGCACGAAGCTCCGTGCATCCGAATGAAGTTACGCACCTGTAACATCTACGGTGTCTTAAGGCCACTGTTGTCTCTTACCATAAGGAGGGCCATATTTTGATGACCTCTCACATAAAAAATAAAAAATTTATACTTAGATACAAATTTTATGATTGTTAATATTTCAATAAAAAATCTAATTACAATAAATTTTCTCGTAGAGCCTATATTCGAAAGTTTTTTATTGGATTTCAAATTACAACTAATTTTTCTGGAGCTGCTTTTGTTACGTCAATTCCAGTTTTATTTTTACAGACTTTTTCTTTTTATCTGTCTGAGATTTTAATTATGAACTAATATTGCAGAAAAAATGATCTTCACCTTGGCTTCAAGTATAACATAATTGAAGAGGTTTACGATTTAGTTTTAGTCGCCAAATGGTGGTGATTCTGCTGAGAACCAACTAAATTATTTTACGTGTATACTATCTCTTTCTAATTAAACAAAACGAAAAGAGATAAAACATTTTAGATTAGTTCGGACATATCAACTCGTGACTTTTTTAATGTTTTCCGAGGAATGCTCGATATGCTAGCGAACCATTCAGTATTGTAGGACTGTGGTCGGTGTTCAGTGTGACAAATATACCGAAGTACGAGCGACACTGTTTTTTATAATCAATTTTTCTCTCTATTACTCTCTCTCTATGTATATGACTCGGGTTTCAGAGTTTTCACTCGTTCGCGTATAGATTTCACAAGTTCGCAAGTCAATATATAGCACCCATTACGTTTTCGATCCCTTTTATACGCGCGTACAGAGCGGTTATCTGATACTCGTACCAGAGTGGTCCGATCGTGGTAAAAAGTTAGGTTATAGATAAGCAATATAGATATAGATAAGCAAAGAGGGGGTCCGCTGTCTACAATATGCTGCCTGCCCAGTGATATTACAGATTTTCTCATAATTACCTTAGTTTAAGAAATGAATCAAAATAAAGCTAAGTAAGAAAGACTGTTATAAAATTCAGAATATTTGGAACACGTACATGCTTGGAAATAGCCATTTTAATTACAAGTAATTTCAATTTGTTATTATTTTATGTAATTTATGCTCATTTTATTTATCTCTGTATTGTATACTTTATGTTTTGCATATCACGTTTTTTGTAAGTACTATCTACTACTTCTGTAATCGCCTCTGTGGTCTAGCGGTTCAGTTGTTGGACTTGACTGCATGAGGTCCTGGGTTCGAACCCCGGGTCGGGCAACAAAAAAAAATGTTGCTCGGGATAGGATATGTGCCCGGTTGGCGATAGGCTTGCCACCTATCACATTGTGGGACTTAGTATCTTCGGCTAGTCGTGGGTACCCTGGTTGTGCCTCTGCCTACTTCTTCGGGGATATGGACGTGAAGATACTTTTTCTGTAAGTACTAACTATTATAATTAATTTTAAAAAAGTTTGCCGAGTTTCTTTCGCCGGATCTTCTCAGTGTGTAGCCGCAATTTCGATGGCAGTATTTTGTAAAAATGGTAGTTTGTAAAAATGAACCATTTGCATGTTTAAAGTTAAAAAAATTTTTGAAGTTGTACTTCTTTTGGCGCGTTAGGAAAAAATGATGAGGGTAAATTTTTACGATGCGCGCGCACACCGTCACGAAAAACCGATATGATGAAGTTAGCTATAGATAACATTTTAGTTTTTCAAAAAAAGGTACCAACAAAGTAAAAGTAAGGACATCTACGTGTGTTGCGTGAGAACTGACAACTGTATTCACAATATTTCTTTATTTCTATGGTTAGTGTCATTTTGTCTACAAATGTAAAATAAGGCAAAAGATAAAATTTTTAAAAAGATTTTTATCTTATTACGCCGAAGAAGTATAACTTCTAACGCGTGTACATAAGTACACACACAACTTTTTTTTCTAATTCTGATCCTTACTAAAACATATACTGATATGAAAACGCATCATATTCATGAGCAATAGCACTTTGTAAAGTATGGAGAACCAAATTCTTCTTTCGCGATTTTCTTTATCTCTTTAAAAAAGTTTTTCTAAAAGTTGTTGCTTTTGATGTACTAAAGCCGCCCTAGAAAGGTTATATGCTTTAGTTACCAGTAACCCTGTATAAAAGTAGTAAATTTTAGCAGAAAATTATAAATGAATCATTTTATTCTTGTTAAAGTCTTCTTTTTTCGATACTTTAACCTTTTTAAAGAAGATAGAGATAACTTAAAATGAGTTTAATGAGTGCACAGCAAACTTTCTACCAATGTCGGAAAAATCATTTTCATTTTTGCTACTGTGTCGGTAAATGAGACCAATAATTATAACTTCCGCTCTTAATATCGCCTAGAATATAGATCAACTGCTTTTCTACCAATATATAAGTCCGTTACAAAATATGAAGTTACACACCAGATCAACGGACGAGTAACTTTTATTAGTAAGGGGATACGTTTCATATTTTGTTAGCAAACGTTTGCCTCTTAACATCAGGAGAACTTTGTTCTTTTCAATATAAAGTAAAAATATTATACTGGAACAGTAACAAGCTTTTCCTCTTTATATTTCTATACATAAATGTAAATTCTAGGACATTAAAACCTTAAAAAAGTAAGTTCACTCCCATGTCGACAAAGAGGTAGGCAGAGGTATAACCAGGGCACCCAAGACTAGCCGAAGACTCTAAGTCCACATTGTCTATCGCCAACTTGGCATATATCCGATCCAGGTCAATAATATTTTTATTAGAAAATTTGAAAATACACATTTCCTAATTTTTTTCGTTGACCAACCCGGGGATTGATACCGACACCTCAAGAAGTCGAATCCGACACTGGACCGCTAGACCACAGAGGCGATTATAAGGTCTTAAGAATAAAAATAAACATACTTAAAATATCAAAAGGAAATGACTATAATCCTGTTTTTCTAAAGCATTGTTACAAGACAAAATCATATTAGGTGTCCTGCTAATCCTGTTATTCCTACGAGATATTTGAACACGCCTAAACGTCTGATTTATTTGCAAAGAAATTCGGCACGTAAGTACTCGTAGTACAGTAAGCAAACGAAAAATCTGACTCCTTATAAGTTACAATGCTTTCAAAGTACTGTTAGACGGTCAGATATTTCGCTTGCTTACTGTAGCTATATGACCTGATTAATTAATTTAGATTCCGATTATTTAACAGGTGTAAAGGCACCATAATCGTAAATTTTATTATGAACTGGCTGTTCCAGGGCATCTTAGTTCCACCAGTTCTGCTTATATGGGAAATATCAAAATGTTCTTTTTGCCTCTGTGGTCTAGCGGTCCGGGTGTTGGATTTGACTGCATGAGGTCCCGGGTTCGAATCCCGGGTCGGTCAACAAAAAGGAAATTGGATTTTTCCAATTTTGTAATAAAAAAAAAATTGTCGGGATTGGGAATGTGCCCGGTTGGCGATAGGCTTTCCACCTATCACATTGTGGGACTTAGTGTTTTCGGCTAGTCGTGGGTGCCTTGGTTGTACCTCTGCCTACCTCTTCGGGGATATGGGCGGAAAGATACTTTTTTTTCCTTTTCCTAGTTTCCTCGCATTCGAATGGACAAAATGTCTCCTTTTACAATATTTCTTTCTCCTGGCTTTATGCTACCTCCCCATTAAGTTTCAGCTAAATCGATTCAGCCGTTCTTGAATTATAAATAGTGTAACTAGCACAACTTTCTTTTAAATATATGTGTGTAACCGAACCGATTTAAATAATGTACTTACGTAGTTTTAGATTTGACGTTGGAGAAACACATCTAGTATTTTTTATCCTGATAACTTTATGGAATCTTACAGAAGAGGTATATACCTACCTAATTTTTTTTTATGATAATGGAAGGCAAACACGCAGACGGATTTCCTGATGGTAAGAAATTCACGCCGCCTCGAGACACCAAAGATGGTAATGTTGCGTTGTCAACCTGAGGCCAGTATGTTAGGCCTCGAGCAAAAAAGGACCTAGTTGAACATTGTATAAACACAAAGTAAAGTAAAAGTAAAGTATCTTCACGCCCTTATCCCCGTAGCGGGAGGCAGAGGCACAACCAGGGCACCCACGACTAGCCGAAGATACTAAGTCCCACAATGTAATAGGTGGCAAGCCTATCGCCAACCGGGCGCATATCCTATCCCGAGCAACATTTTGTTTTATTAGAAAATTGGAAAAACCCAATTCTCTTTTTGTTTCCCGACCCGGGATTCGAACCCGGGACCTCATGCAGTCAAGTCCAACACCTGAACCGCTAGACCACCGAGGCGAGTGTATAACCATAAAAGAAAATAAATCGTATTTGCCATACAAACATTATTCTTTGATATACTTACATAACGAACTCAAATGATACCGTATTCAAATGGTTTTTAACTTCAAATACTTATTAAATATTCAAATACCATATTTTATTCTCTTATTATTATATTATTCTTTGATTTCTTTGAATTTCACGCTACAAAGAAGGTGGGTCGATAAGTGTTATTTCCGCCCATCACACACTCGACAAAAAGTTTTTATATCCAATAATCTTGAATGTCTTTTGTACATTAGATTAGACATCATAATGTCCTGCATATGGTCTAGCGGTCCTGTATTGGACTTGAGTTCAGGAGTTACCGGGTTCAATCCTCGTGTTGGCCACTAAAATAATGTGTTTTTCAAATTTTCTTATAAAAACATCGCTGCCCGGGATAGTCCGTATCAAAGACTATAAAACCCTGTATTTACTGTGTAATTCCCACCGTGTTTACTGAAAACACGCTTTGGAAAAGATTAAATATTTCCCTTGTGATACATAGTACATACATACTCGTAATATCTTTACGCCAAGTCCCTAACGAGTAGGCAGATAATGGTG